>VMDO01011399.1:0-66983 GCA_007922755.1 Pedetes capensis | reverse complement strand
TACACAAATGGGCAAAGGAACTGAGTAGACAGTTCTCAAATGAAGAGGTCCATAAAGCCATGAAACACATGAAAAAGTGCTCAATATCCCTAGCCATTAGGGAAATGCAAATCAAAACAATGCTGAGATTTCACCTTACACCAGTAAGAATGGCCAAGATCAATAAAACAAACAACAACAAATGCTGGCGAGGTTGCAGAGAAAAGGGAACACTTTTACATTGTTGGTGGAGCTGTAAATTGGTGCAACCACTATGGAAATCAATATGGAGGTACCTCAAAAAACTATAAATAGATCTACCATATGACCCAGGTTTCACTTCTTGATGGAGGGTGTTCCCTTTGTAATTATTCATTATACTGTGCATTTATGTTTTCTGTTTATATATTCTATTTCATAAATTTAAAGGTCAAAAAAGAAAATAATAGCCTCTCTTCATTGAAAAAATAGCACCTTGCTGCAGATCTCAGCTCTAAGTATTTAAACATTGTCTTCTTCCGTTGATGTTCACGTTCCTGCCATATATTGTTATTCTGGAAGAAAAAGAGGAGGATGGATTTTTTGAGGATCCATGGGGAGACCACTCTTACTATTCCAGTTTAAAAATTGTTCCAGAGACTATTTTAATATGAGGGTATGTTTGGGGTTTAAGAGTCAATAACTGTAGCCCTGCGGCATCCGATCCCGGCAGATCTCAGAAGCTAAGCAGGGGAGGGCCTGGTTAGTACCTGGATGGGAGACCGCCTGGGAACACCGGAAGCTGTAGGCTTGGGAGAAGGACCTGGCAACCCCCTCCCAAAAATCAATCTGCCATTGAAAACCCTATGAACAGCAAAGAAGCACTGACAATAGTGTTTCCCCTGTTGTACAGAGGGTCGCTATGAGTCGGATACCGACTCGACGGCACCTAACAACAACTCTGGAGTCAGAATTCACTGGGACTCTATAAGATAATAACAAAGTTCTCCAAGTGGCAGGCAGTCTTCACAAATCTGAATCACCAGACACAAAGGAGATACAAATGGGCTTATGAAATCATCAGAAAAAAAATATAAAATTTTAAAGGAGATATTAAGAACTTAGTTCCTCCAATTCAGGGCATAGCGGAGCCTTGGGGCCTCTATGTGGAAAAAAAAAAAAAAATCCCTTCTGTATTAGGCATGTGAGTGACTCACCCAGAAAACCATCCACTGCGTGCAGCAAAGAGGAAATGAATCATGGAAGTTTCTGACCTTTGCCCTTGTCATTCCACACAGGGAAACCACCCACAGACAGGCTCAAAAGAACTGGAGACAGGGCAGTCAAACAAGACACACACAAAAATGATGCAAAGCCACTGGCAGGGGAGAGCAAGAGAATCAGGTCAGGAGAGTACAGCTCAGGAATTGTGAAAAGTGATTTTATAATACAGAAAACTTAGCGGTAGAACTGGCATCAAGGACAATTTGGCAGTACCCAGTGTCCTGTTGTCTTATGCAGTAATCTGAACTCCTTAAACCCCTCTCTGGGGAGAAGGGAGGAAGCAGCACAGAGGAGAACAATGACCTTTGAATCTCCATCTCCTATCTGGTATTTGGAGAATTTGCTTGGCTTGCTTAAAGGAAGTCAAGCAAACTAAAGCCAGTATGAAAGTTGGAACAGATTTGATAGTTACTCACATATTAAGAAGATGGCAATCCCAATGTCTTTACTCTGAAAAGGCAGTAAATTTACAATAGCTAACAGGTCCAGGAGTTCTAATGTAGTCCAAAGAATAATCCACAGACTTCAATACTTCAGGCTGTGATTTCAGTTTTAAACAAAATCAAATGCTATATGAAAGCTAAATATAGTTCATCCAAAAACATGTAGAGAGTAGAAAGTAAACACTCATCAAGGACAAGAAGGAAAATATCTAATTGCCCGAATTACCAGATTGCTTCCCTTACTGATTGCATTTGAAAACTACAGGCTGAGGTGAGAGTGTTCTCAGGTTCTCTATTCACACATCAATGGTGAAAGAAGTGACTACCTGCTGAGTCATAGAGTTCAAAAGCATTCTCTTTCACCCCAAAGTCAGGTTTTAATGCAATCTCTCTTCTTATCTGGGTCTATAAATGGTAGCACAGCTTCTTAAATACTTTATTATAAAGGAAGACACCAACCTTCATAAAACAGGACCCAAGCCTTTGCTTTCTGGATGAACTTAGCTAGGAAACCTTATACTTGTTGATTACAAATGGGAATTAAGCGCTCATATATGCCACACACCTCCGTTCAGAGCTCTTCTCTGCTTAGTAACTCAGGCTGACAAAGGGCATTGGATATTGAATGATACTCTGGTCATAGCTCAAGAAGGACGACTAGGGCTAACCTTCAAATCTTTCTTCTCTTCCACCTTCACTTCCCATTCTGGACACTTTCATATTCCCTCTTCTTACCCACTGCAACGTCAGTCTACTTTATTAAATTAGAGAAGTCACTTCCAGGTATGCAGGCAGCATTATTAGTCCACACCCTATTACTGCCCTCAGCATTCACTGTTGGAAATAGAAATGATTCAGTCTTCTCTCACAGCACAGAATTATAGTATAACCCTTTGCTCACTGTTAAATGATTTACATACAATTGGTATCAGGGAGTACCAGTATTTTCTCTCCACTCCCTTATGACCTTAATATTTTCAACTAATGAAGTGCAGTCTTTTTGCAATAATGATTTATAAATAGCTATTATCTATTCAGTACATATCAGGTACCAGATACTCTGCTATTTTTTTTACACACACACGTCCTTTTAATTTTCATAGTAATCATCTTCAATAATTACTACTTTCATCCCTGCTTGATAGATGACCAATGATGAGTTAGAGATATTATATGACTCACCCAAAATCAAGTCAATAATTTTTGTAAAGGAGCCAGAATCCAAACTCAGAGCTGTTTGTCTATAGAATCTGAGTTCTTAACCATACATAGTAGACCATGGGAGGCTTGAGGCAGAAACAGCAACAATGCAATTACCTAATTTTCACCACCATGATTTCAGTCCCCTTTTCCTTACGCCTGAGTGTAAAAGCATGGTAGGCAGTAAAGGGGAAACATCCTAAGGTTTTATTTCCATGTGGACATACCAACTGTCAGGTGTTTATATTTTTTCTTATGTGTAGAAATGAGAAAGGAAGAAAGACAGTACCAAACATCCTGGCAGTTTCTAGTCTACTTCCCTATTCTCTGACAATGAGGAATTTGACCTTTGTGAAAAGATGATCTTTCAAGCTTGACCAATAAAATCCCTATCAGAAACACCTCAGTAAGCACACACTGAAAGAGGCCAGTTGAGTTCTGTTTCTTACTTGGAATTCATCTTCTGACCTTCTGTTGGGAACAACAGTGAAGATAAGACAAATCACTCTCATTTTCTTCCACTAATTTTAACCTGAGCTAACCTATCAGCAATTTATTAAGCATCTCTTCTATGCATTAGGACTATAACAAGCACTGTGTAGAAATCACTAAAGAATTAGTGTGTCTTTAATAACCACATGTCCCCCATAGCTTGGTGTTTATTAGCTATTTCATTTATTGATGATGTACAGTAAGTTAGCTTTTGACTCAGAATCTCACTATATTCAAAGCAATATATATTTTTTATAATCAGCAGCTTAGTGCTGGGAATGCAGCTCAGTACTACGGCACTTGCAAAAGGCCACAGGACTAAAAAAAAATCAGCAGCTTTGAAAGTCAGAATTTCTTTTGGCTAATCAGGTTACTGACTCTCAGAATAGAGAGTGGATATTGCAAAGCATCCCAGCTTTTAAATTACAAATAATTATTGGAAATTTTCTAGTAAATCTAAAATCTTTGGAGTAAAAGAAACAATTGTGTTGCCTCTCTTCTGGTGATTTATCTTTAAACTCTGTATTATAATAGCACAAATTATATTTAAGGGCACAGACTAGAATTAGATCTGGTTCATGTTGTGGTTTTCCTCACTTATTACTTCTAACTTGAGGAAGTTATCTAACCTTTCTAAGAGTCTCCATCAATGAAATGGGTTGTGAGAACTGAATGAATCTTATATGTAAAGGATCAGCATGGTACCTGGTGCAGAATAAGAGCTCCACACATACAGCTTATAATAAAAAGAAAAAGAAATCTTAATCGTGTTTTCCTGGTCTACTACACTGAAAACCGTATGTGTCAGAGACAGGAAAGCGCAAGTAAGATAAGGCCTATTGTTGTTAGGTGTCACTGAGTGGGATCTGGCTCACAGTAACCTATGTTCAACAGAACAAAACATTACCCAATGATCCTCTGTGCACATAATCTTTTTATGTTTGAACCTATTATTGCAACCACTCTGTTTTTTCTCATTTTGAGTCATGCCACATCAGCAACTAGAGGTCCAAGAAGCTTTACTCCATTACCATCATTAAAGTCAACTCTCCTTTGAGAGGGTGCTGGGGTTTAGTTCAGTTGGTAGAGTGCCGTGCTGTACTTTCTGAGGAACCAGGTTCAATCCCCAGCACCGCAAAAACAGGAGAAGTATGTGGCAATCCACTCCCAAAGCAATCAGCCATTGAAAACCCTCTGAGGGTCACTATGAGTCAGATCTGATTTGACAGCACCTAATGACAGCAACTACTTTGAGGAGGCAAGTCTTTCTCAGTCATTTCTTGAATGCCTTCCAGCCTGGGAGGATCCAGCATTAGTTTTGATAGTACTTTTCTTCTATTCATAGGGTTTTCAATGGCTAGTTGTTTTGAGGGTAGGCTGCCAGGTCCTTCTCTCTGGTCTGTCTTAGTCTGGAAGCTTAGCTGAAACCTGTCTACCATGGATGGCCCTCTTGATGTCTGAAATACTGGTGGTATAGCTTTTAGCATCACAGCAACATACAAGCCCCCATAGCAAGATAAGCTAGTAGCACTGTAAAAATTCACCACACATATTGTCTACAAAGTAGATTTTGCTATCAGAAAAGTCCATTTAGGACCCACTCAAGAAGGCTTAGTGATCATTGAATCGCTTTGCAAGACAGTTCACCCATGTCCTATTCCCCAAGGGTGAGAAACGGAAAGCCCCTTGGGACTTCAGTGAAGGAAGATGAGAACTTGTCCTGAACTGAGCATTCAGGTGGAAATTTGCCAAGATAATCAAAAATAACTGGCATAAAGAAAAGAAAAGAAAAGAAAAGAAACAAAAACAAAAACAAAAAAACATGCTAAGTGGCAGAGAATGGGACAAAGCCACCTCTCCTCCAGACCATGTAAACTAGTCTGAGGCCCAGCTAACCCAGAGTCATTAAAACACTTGAATCAAGTAACTTGAACTGTGTAGGTCTGCCACACTCAGATCTCTGGAGTAAACAATTTCTTTCCAAAATAAAACCAGTGAGAAACTTTTGAGTACATTTTGATAATCTTGAAACAAAATACTAATGGTAATTGTTCTATATCTTATCCCAGCTAGTGATCATAGACTTGGCATAGAGAGAATCACCAGAACTTGCCCAAATCACATGTTGTTATGAGGAATGTATAATTCAGTTTCTGAATGAAACTGCAAAACCCACAAGGAATATAATGAAGGTTACAAAAACAGCTCCACTTTTACTCTTATCAATTGATGTCAGACAGAGCAAAAATGCAAAACAAATTTCAGTATATAATAAGCCAGAAGAAATAAAAAGGGGGAGGAGGAGCGGGGGTGATAAATAACAAAACAAGCCAAAGAAAAAATTGCCAAGTTCTCACAGAATCCACGAGAATGGACGAAGAGAACATAGGGGCTGACAGGAAAGGAACTAAGAGGGAAACTGTGGGAAAATGCGAAAGAGCCTTGAGGAGGAGCCAAGTTTCAGTGGGCGAGAGCGATGGAATGATAACATCCTCCGCCTGAGCTCCCAAGGAAGAAAGAAGTAGGAGCGCCACTTAGATCTTGAAGAAAGCAAAGGGGTCCTGAACAAGGCAGCTGTGCCGAGTAAGCCTCAGACAGGAACAGCCTTGTTCACATCACAGCCATGAACTAATGACTGTGGTGGTGAACAGTAACAGCCATAAACACAACAGTAAAGATATATTTCACCCCTCCGTGGAAAGGTTTATTTCCTCCTCTTCTGAGGTCATCTGAGGTTACTGTCGCTACAGATATACTGTCATATACAGATATATATACATACATACATATATATATACATATATATATATATATATATATATATATTTTTTTTTTTTTTTTTTTTTTTTTTTTTTTTTAGGGGAAATGGCAAGGACAACTTAACCTTGCCACACTTCGGAAGAATGAGGGAGCGAAACTGACCAAGTGGCCTGAAGTGACTCTGCCAGGCTTTGGCAGCTGCAAACCTGGAGTCGTGACATGCGTGTCAGCTCCTCCACAGGCCAGGCAAGAGGTCTGATGGCCTTTCTGCCCTGGCATTCAAGAGATCACCAAGCATGGGCAGCTGCTCCTATTTGTCAGTTACCTAAGACAGTCACAGTCCCCAATAAAGCCTCCCAATGCAGGGTGAGGAACTTTATTTTCTTCCAAACAACCTTGCCTTGCATTCCTTGTACTTACTTTCATTTTCTTCCCCCATTAGGGTAAAAGCATGCAATTCCAGATTCTTCCATGTCTGAAAAAACAAAGACTGCCAACCTGATATGTCCACTTGGCTATCTAATGGGCTTTTTTTTTTTTTTTTTTTTTTTTTTTTTTTTTTTTTTTTTTTTTTTTTTTTTTTTTTTTTTTTTTTCCTGTGCTGGGGGTTGAATCTAGGGCCTTAGGCATGCTGAACAAATGCTCTACTACTGAGCAACACTTGCAGCCCTCTCTGATATATACCTCAGATTTATGGCAAAAGTGAACTCGTACTATTCACCAAATTCCCCCACACCCTCCTTCCCCCAAAAAAACTCTGCTCCACCTAAAATTTCCCTCTTTCATTTAATGGCAACTTTTTCCCTCTTCAAATTCTTCTCCTTGCTTACACCCTACATCCAGTGTATCAGTAAATGCTATTGGTTTATCATCAGAATATACTCAGACTGGCACTTCTTTTCACCTGGATTTTTGCAATAGCCTCCTACCTAGTCTCCCTGCTTCTGATTTTGTCCTCCTACAACACAGCAATCCAACTGGTCCTTCCAAACTCTAAGAAAAGCCATAGCACCTCTCCACTGAAACTCTCCAGTCAGGTCTACTCTCAGTTGAGTAAAAGTTGAGCCAAGTTCTTACTGTGTCCTAAAAAGTCCTACACATTCATTCTGCCCCTAGTACTGCTTTCTTTCTTTCTTTCTTTCCTTTTTTTTTTTTTTTTTTTCCAGTACTGAGGGGGTTCATCCCAGGGCCTCACACATGCTATGCAAGGGCCCTATCACTGAGCTGCACACCCTCCAGGCCCTTTTGTATTTTTAGAAAAGTTGTCACTAAGTTATGCAGGCTGCCTCTGACCTCAAACCTGCAATCTTCCTGCCTCAGTCTCCTGAATCATTGGGATTACAGACCTGGGCCATGGTGGCTGGCTCCCAGTACCTCTCTTACTTCATCTCTTTCTACTCACCCCCTCCCTCACTCCATTCCAGCCATTGGCCTCTTTCACTCCCCTTATCTGCTAGGTATCTCTAGCATTGCCAGATTTAGGAAATAAATATACAAGACACTTTAATTCTTTCAGTATAAATCTGTTCCAAATATTGAACAATACTTACATTAAAAATTCTGTTAATAGCCGGGCATGGTGGCACACGTCTGTAATCCCAGTGATTTGGGAGGCAGAGGCAGGAGAATCGCAAGGTCAAGGCCAGAGGTAATTTAGGAAGACACTGTCTCAAAAAATTAAAAAAATGGTCTGGGGGTGCAGCTCAGTGGTACAGCACTTGCAAAGCATGTAAATGTAAGGCCCTGGGTTCAACCCCCAGTACCACAAAAAATAAAAAAATTAAATCTGTGTTATTTAATGGAAATTTTTAATTAACTGAGCATCCTGTATTTTATCTTGCCAGCCCAATCTACCTGCATTTCAGGCCCCTTGTGCCTCTTTTTACAACTGCCTGGAACAATCTTCCTCTAACTTTGTATGATTTCTTCTGTCACCTACTTAAATCCTTTGCTCAGATGTCACCTTCTTGGTGAGGCTAGCTCTTGTTGTTGTTGTTAGGTGCTGTTGAGTCGTGTCCGACTCATAGTGACCCTCAGGGTTTTCAATGGCAGATTGTTTCGGGATTGCCTTGGGAATGGGTTGCCACATCCTTCTCCCATTTTTGCGGTGCTGGGAATCGAACTTGGGACCTCAGAGACTGCAGAGCAGTGCCCTACCAACTGAGCTAAATCCTAGCCCAGGCTGGCTCTGGGCACATAATAATTATAATAGGGCACTTTCTATTCCTTCTCTCTGCTTTATGTTGCTCTAAAACATGTTACTTATTTATCTTTGATCTCACCCAACTAGTGGTTAGGAGGGTGGTAAACTCTACAAGGGCAGGACCAGTTTTTTCATTCTGTGTCCCTGGCATATTACCTGAAACCTACCTGACCATCCACCTTTACTGTGGATTGCACCTCAACACCAAGAAAACAAAAATCCTTGCAACTGGTTCAATAAGCAACTTCACGGTAAATGGAGAAAATTTTAAGGTTGTCCAAGATTTCGTTTTACTTGGTCCAACACCTGTGGAAGCAGCAGTTAAGAAATTAAAAGACACACTGCATTTGAAAAAGCCATTGCAAAAGACCTCCTTACAGCCTTGAGAAGTAAAGATATCACATTGAACATGAATGTTTACCTGACTTATACCATGATATTTTCAGTCACATCATATGCTTGTGAAAGCTGAGCATAAGGAATAGGAATAAAGAATAGGAATAGGAATAGGAATAAAGAATAGGATTAGGAATAAAGAATTAGGAATAAAGAATAAGGAAGACAGGAGAAGAACTGATGCTTTTGAATTATGGTGCTGGAGACATATATTGAATATACCATGGACTGCCAAAAGAACCAACAGATCTGTCCTAGAAGTGCAACCATAGTGCTCCTGGGAAGCAAGGATGGCTAGACTCTGTCTTACATATTTTGGACATGTTCTCAAGAGAGACCAATCTCTGGAAAAAATATCATGTTGGGAAAGTGGCAGATAAGCAGAAAAAGGAAGATCCTCAACTAGGTAGATTGACACAGTGAATGCAACAATGGGCTTAAACATAAATAAGATCATGTGCCTGGCACAGAACTGGGGAGTGTTTCAATCTGCTGTACATAGGGTCACTATGAGTCCAACTTGACTTAACGACATCTAACAATAACAAAGCTGACCATCAATGAACATTTGTTGAATGAATGAATGAAATGCTCAAAGCTATTGATAATGAAATGGCCAAAAAATTCCTAATGATTTGAGGATTTCAATACCTACCCTCCAACCATTTTGCAGCTACTAAAAGAATTCCACCTCCTCCCAACAGAGCAACTCCAAATAAATCACTTTTCTTGGTTGCCCACAACAGGGATAGTCTCATTGATACTTGTTTTAAATATGAAAATGCCAAACTTCATAAAAGGCAAATAACTAACTATACTTTCACTATATAAACTCTGTTGAAGACCATAAATGCAATAGAACCAGATTCAAAAGGAAAATATTATTTCACAATGGAAAAATGTGAGTCCCATGATAATAATTATATTTGCAAAGACAAGAATACCCCATTCAAAATAATTAAGCACAATCCCTATGATACTCACTCTGTTGAAAATGTCTTTGGAATTAAGCTGAAAACTGCTGGTATTATAATAAACAACTTGTGAAAATCTATTAGCAGTGGATAACACTGCTTGACTTCGTATGTATATATGTGCATATATCATGTATATGGCCTTAAGAGACAAATAGCCTGCATCACATATCCTCAATAAAGCAAACCTAATTAATTATTGAGCCTGTGTTGGTTTTACAAGCATTACTCTCTTCCATGTTTATGTTAGCACATGAGAAAAGTATACATTTCTCTGTGCTTCAGAATGAGACAGTGACAGCCTTTCTAATTTTCCATCATACAGGGGAAAAAAAGCATTTAGAATCGTCAGTCATTCCCATCCTACAAGCCAGAGTCCCAGAGTGCTTCTGACAAAAAGGAAGTGAGCATAGCTGTGCCTCAGACCGTTAATGCAACAGTGATTCCCTGCCTCAGCTTCACACTGTTATCACTTGAGGAATATTGACCATGATTTACTGATATCAAGACCTGGCTGGGCTTCTAATATTATTGATCTTAGGTGTATCCTGGACCCTGGAATTTTTAAGAGCTCCCCAGCTGAGTCTAGTGAGTAGCCTAGGTTGAAACTTTCAGTCTCTAAAAAATATGCACAGTGAAACAAATCCTTTTCTGTTTCCTTTAAGAAACCATATTTCCACATTTTAAGATTACCTCCCAGAATGTACTGAAATAGATGAGTTTGAAGAGGAGGGGAAAAAGTCTCATCTTTTATCTAAAATCAATGTGTACTTTTTGGAGGGGAAAAAATAATCCAGGTTTTAATATAAACAAAGGAAGTTTGAGTACAGAAGCCCTGGGAAACTCCCCAATTTGACACAGCCTTTCAGCAGTTCTCACATGCCATAACAGTGGCAGCAGAAATAATAACTGATAATATGTTCTTCATTCACACCAAACACACCAGGGGACTTCAAAAGAAAATCAACATTCACAGTTTAATTATTGTTTATTCCCTGTATTCAAATCAACTTTCTTTGGCTGCCCTCTTCCAAATACTTAGAAGTAAGGATGTAATTATCTGATCAAAATTTTCCAAACAATAGAAAGTTATCATTATGACAGCAAGTTGAAATAAAATAATCGAACAAATATTAAAGAAGTTGTATGTAGGATAATTGGTCTGGGTATTTTTAAAACCTCTGAAATACAAAGAAGTTCATTTTTAAGACAATAATTTGGGAGTTGAAAAGATTGACCCTTATTTTTCAAAAGAGTTTCAACTTATGTCTATGCTAGAAGAATGAAATATATTGGTGAAAATCTTTGGTGCTTAATGTCAATGTGGTACCACCTACATCAACACTGTTCATTAGAAAGATAATGCAGCCCCTTATGTAATTTAACTATTCTAGTAGGCTCATTAAGTATAAATAGGAATGGGTGAAATTGTTGTTGTGTTGTTGTTGTTAGGTGCCGTCAAGTCGGTATCCAACTCATAGCGACATTTAGTTTTAATCCAATATAACCAAAATATTGTCATTTAAATTTGAAATCAATATAAAAAGTCACCAATGAGATATTCTACATTCTTTTTTCTTTTCTTTTTTGTTTTGTTTGGTTTTGTTTCTTGTTTTTGGAGACAGGGTCTCACTATGTAGCACAGACTGGCTCATGATCAAACTCATGATCCTCCTGTGTTCTGGGACTACAGGTGTGCACCACTGTGCTCGGCTTCTTTTTTCTTTTTTGCACTAAGCCTTAAAAATCTGGTATGTGTTTATTTCTCATAGCAAATCTATGTATGGACTAAACACATTTCAAGTGTTTAATAGCCACATATGGTTAAGGTTTGCATCTTGAAACAGCCCAGTTCTATAATAATAACCACCTGAAAATTAAAGTGAACATATTCCCTTCTGGTTCTTTACTTTCTGGCAAAAAATTTTCAACTGTGCTACACAGAATGCTGGGCTTCATGAAAAATGGCACAAACTGATCTCTTTCTACCCTTTAACATTTTTACATATGTATGACTTTGCTACAAGTGGAAACTATAGCCTGACCCTTTGCTGCACTATCATAATTCACATAGCTTATCATTGTTGTTGTTGTTGTTAGGTGCCAGTCAAGTTGTATCCGACTCATAGCGACCCTCATAGGGTTTTCAATGGCTGACTGTTTGGGGATTGCCTTGGGAGTGGATTACCAGGCCCTTCTCCCATTTTGGGGGTGCTGGGAATTGAACTCAGGACCTCAGAGACTGCAGCGCAGAGCTCTACCAACTGAGCTAAATCCCAGCCCAGTTTATCATTAGCCAAGATAAAAGAATCTGATAGAGATTCATTATTAGTAATCTCTTAAAAGTGATGGCAATTTCCTCCAACATAAACCTACCCATGTAAAAATAGTTAATACTTCTTAACACATTCTTTCCCTCCATTAGTAGTATTTGTTGATAACACTTAAATGCATGTCTCTACCTTTATTAATAGCAGGATTTGCAAGGTGCTGGCTCCTGCCTTGCCTGCATCCATAGCCCTGTGGGCATCCAATCCTGTCAGGGTCCAGCCTGGTTAGTACTTGGATGGGAGACCACCTGGAAACACCAGATATTGTAATCTTGGGAGAAGGACTTGGCAACCCACTCCCAAAAATCAGTCCTCCATTGAAAACCCTATGAACATCAGAGAAGCACCAACAATAGTGTTTCACCTGTTGTACGCAGGGTCGCTATGAGTTGGATACCAACTAGACGGTCCCTAACAACAACAACAAGCTCCTGCCTTACAGACATTTAAAAGAAGCTTAGGACCTTTTATGATCAGGATGAACACTCATAATTGTATATAAGATCCTGACAATAGAGTCAGCCTCTTAAGTCATGCAAAGGACTACCATTGTAGACAATGTTTTTACAACCCCAGAGATACTTGAACCTCTACTTAACTTTCAAGAACTTATTCAACAGGACTTGTTCAAATTTAACCAACGTCAACTTCCCATAATATGTAGAAGAAAGCCAGGCAATCCTTATCTAGGCCTCTCTCCACACACCCACTGAAGTTACCTTATTTCTTAATCATCCTTCAGCCACTGGTAAATACTGCCTTCTCCAAATCAAACAGAAAGTCTCCATGTTCTTTCAACTAGTGAATGATGTCAGCAGAAAAAAAGTGAAGGAAACGTTTATATTTATGCTACCAGCCAATACAGTGTGAACTTCCCCTCAGCTTTCAAGAAAAGCAAATCAAAGAACTAGAAATGGTGTAGAGTTTGTCACAAGAGTGAATTTCAAGAACCCAGTTATCAGTTTTGTCATTTATCAAAATCACTGAAGTGCAGTCATTGTGTGATGTGTAAATATAATTTGCCCTCTTTGTAATGGCTTCTTTTTTCCATGAATGAAGTTTTGCATTTTAAAGAATTTTTGCACATAACAGAACACTGATAAAAAGGATGAAGAATTTTTGAAGGTTCAAGGACATATCTTTCTCTCTTCTCTGAAGAGTATAGAATCCATTAGAAAGGATTTATATTTAAAGCTGGGCATGGTGGCACATGTCTATAAACCCATCACTCCAGAGGCAGAAGCAGGAGATGGAGAGTTTGAGGCCAACCTGGGCCACACAATGAGTTCCAGGTCAGCCTGGGCTACATAGCAAGACCCTGCCTCAAAAATGAACAAAGAAAGAAAAGAAAAAAGGATTTATATTTTGATATATGCAATGCACTTAAAGCTAAAGCAACAAACTGACATGGATCCCTATTACTTATACATTAACCCTGAACTTCCGCCACAGTCTGACCCAACACAATGCCCCATTTTATCTCATTACTTGTTATCATAACCTGTCCTCCAATGAGGGTGGTTGCTTTACTGCCCCTCATGGCACACCCTCATCTCCCACACACATAGACCTCACTGAGCACTATTTTCCGTGCACCTGCAATACCCCAATTCCCAAGTGAATGAAAAAATAAACATAGGTGAAACTGCTGTACTTTATACTTTATTTCTTCCAGGTTTGGGTTGGCAAGGCTTTGGTTCCCAAGGCTTCTTTATCCCCAAATACAGTAACATCCACCTCAGTGGACATGGTTGTTGAATTGGTTAAGATACCCAAAGGAATGCTTGATTGCATTGAAAAAAACACTTTTTCTTCTTAACTGTACTTTATAAGGAAAAGGGCGCTTTAGTCAAGGAAAAAAACTAATTTTATAAACATATTTTTAAGTGAAATATCTGGCTTTTCATTGTGATGAAATATATATATAACATAAAACTTACCATTGTAGCCATTTCTAAATGTACAGTTCAGTGGCCTTGAATACAATCACAATACTGTGCAACCATCACCGTCATCGATTTCCAGAATTTTTTCATCTTCCTAAACTAAAACTCTGTACTTATTAAACTATTACTCCCCACTCTTCCCCGCTCCTGACAACCACAGTTCTATTTTCTGTCTCTATGAGTTTGACTACTCTAGGAACTTCACATAAGAGGATTTATACAATATTTGTTCTTTTGTGTCTGGCTTATTTTACTTAATATAATGTCTTCAAGTTTCATCCATGTGGTAGCACACAATATAACTTTGGTCTTTAATGCTAAATAATACTCCATTGTGTGTAAATATCATTTTTGTTTATTTATTCATTTGTGGATAGTTAGGTTAGTTCCACTTTTTGCTATCCCGAATAATGCTTCTGTGAACACTGGTGTACAAGTATTTGTTCAAATCCCTGCTTTTGGTTCCTTAGTGTGTACACTCAAAAGTAGAACTGCTGAATCATATGGCAATTCTAGGTTAAAATTTTTAAGGAGTTGACCTGATGCTTTTCACAGTGGTTGTACTGTGCTACAATCTCGTTCACATATACATATATTTTTAGATGATTATGTAAAGAAATAGAAATATAGGCACTCACTCATTGACACTTCACTGTGTTTTCACTCTAATGTTGCCAAGAGTTAGGGTGAAAAAACAAAATTTTGGCATTAGTCCTAAACCTTTCTCAGAACTTTGGGATTGCAGGGGCTCCAGACATGTTAGCTTCAAACAGCCTTGCATGTGGTTTTCTTTGTGTGTTTTTTTTCTTCAGAAAGCAACTTCCAGACAAATTATTAAAAAGGATGCACTTGCCCTTTGAAGTGTCCTATTAACAACCTCTGCTTCCCAACTCTCACAGGGAAGTAGAATTCCCTGTGAATTTATTAAAACAAACAAACAAAAAATGTTCAGAAGTTTCCATAGCAGCTTGCTATTAAATGTTCATGAATAGGCCTTTTTAAGATTTGAAGAGTATTCTATTTCCCTTCTCCCAGTTATCTCCCACTCTGATCAATCTTCCCTCTGCCAACAATTAATTGAATTCAGTTTTAAATGCTAGCCACACTGTTTCTCACCCGGCTTTGGTACAGGATTAAGATGTTACTGAAATCACAGTTGGTGCACAGCAATTAACTTCTTAAACCACATACAGCAAAACACTAAAGTCTTATAAAAGGAGTTTGTGTGTGTGTGTGTGTGTGTGTGTGTGTGTTTGTTTCATTTATTTATATATATATTTTTGTGGTATTGGGGTTTGAACCCAGGACCTTGTGCTTGCATACTTTGTAAGTGCTGTACCAATGGGCTGTACTCCCAGCCCCTTTTTTTTTTTTTTTTTTTTTTTTTTTTTTTTTTTTTTTTTTTTTTTTTTTTTTTTTTTTTTTTTTTTTTTTTTTTTTTTTTTTTTTACTTTTTTGAAATTTTGAGACCAGATCTTGCTAAATTACGCAGACTGCCCCTGGTCTTGAACTTGCAATCTTCCTGTCTCTGCCTCCCAAGTCGCTGGGATTATAGGCGTGAGCCACCATGGCCAGCGAAAAGTTTTTAAATAGCTGCCTTCACCACTTTCATTTATATTAGTCTGTCTTTTAATTCACCTCTTACATTAAGACTATTTCACAATATGTAGCAGTTAGTTCTGTTCCATATTATTGTTCCTTTGTTTTGTGTGTCTCCTTTCTGTCTTCCCATCTACAGTGTAAACTTCAAAGCAGGTTCTAGATTTTATGTTTCTCTTTATTCCCTAACTGTACTGTAACACAGCATGCATTTGTTAGTCCAAAGAAAATATCTGTCTCACCGTTTGATTGGTGAGGTTCGTAGTGGCTCACATTGTAGGTGTTCAATAAAATACTAAGCAACAATCCCTTTCTCCATAGCTTCAAATGAATCATACTTGATTTGAATTCCACAATCTTCAAGCAGCTTGACTCACTCCAAAATCTAAGTTCATGACTGACCACACTCACAGTGACAAAGCAAACCTAGCGTCAAACTCAGGGGTTTGCCTATGTTAAGTGCATACTCTGTCACTGAGCTATACATTAAACTTCAAGTATTCTGTTATAGCAGCAGAAAACAGAAGAAACGGTGAATTTTTTTGGAATTCATGAAGCTCTTACTAAATATCAGACACTGAGAAAAATACTACCTGCCCCATCACGTTGTATTAATAACCTGTTGCACCTAGATAATGTTCCTGTGTCTAGCTCCTAATGAATGTCCCAGAATTGTAGCTATTATCATCTTTCTTGTAATATGTTGTTGTTGTTGTTAGGTGCCGTCAAGTCAGTATCCGACTCATAGTGACCCTCTGTACAACAGGAGAAACACTATTGTCAGTGCTTCTCTGAGGTTCATAGGGTTTTCAATGGCAGATTGATTTTTGGGAGGGGGTTGCCAGCTCCTTCTCCCAAGCCTACAGCTTCTGGTGTTCCCAGGCGGTCTCCCATCCAGGTACTAACCAGGCCCTCCCCTGCTTAGCTTCTGAGATCTGATGGGATCGGATGCCACAGGGCTACAGCTGCAGGCTTCTTGTAATATAGATATAATTATCTCAATGTAAACCTTTTATTTTAGACTAATTTTAGACATGTAAAAGTCACAGAAACTAATACACAGAATTTTCTTACATCCTTCACCCCCCTTCCCCTAATGCTGTATACAACCACAGTTCAATTGCCAAAGACAGGCACTTAGCAGTGATGCCACATTATTACCTACAAAGTAGAAACTATTCAAACTTTTTTCTACTAATATTCTTCCCACATTGCACTTGCTATGTCTCCTTTAAGTCTCCTCCAGTGATCATTCCTTGGTCTTGTCTGTTTTTCCTGGCCTTGACACTTTTGAAGAGTACTAGTCATTTAGTTTGTCAAATGTCCCTCAGTTTAGGTTTTTCTGATGTTTTCTCATGGGTAGAATGAGCTTACAGTTTGGGGGCAGGCATATTAGAGAAATGAGGTGTGTTCTTCTCAGCATGTCATATCACCAGCTCAGTTTTTAAAAGATGAAGGTTCTGAGCTCATAAGAAGCTATACAGCTCATAAATAGCAAAACCTGGAAGTGAAAACAAGTTTGCCTTTGACTCTGTCCTTTGCTTCCTCTGTACGGGAATGGGATAAGAAAATGTTTGGAGTAGGATTTTGTGCAAACCAGTGTGGGAGGCCTAGGAATGCCAAACAGATGAGTTAGGAGTCTATTCTGTAGAGATCAGGTAATCATTAAACAGTCTTGAGCAAGGGATAATATGTCAAGAGCAGTGTTTGGAGTGTTTAGATTAACCTGACCACTACATTAAAAATGGACTGAAAAAGGAAGGGCTAGTGACAAGGAAATCCGTGAGACTCTAAGGAGACAGTGTAAATACAAGGCAATAAGGACCCATCAGCTTCTCTCTAGGTGAGGACCTGGAGCAGCCACAGCAGAACCATACTGTTGGGATTTTTTAAATGTAGATATTGGTGTCACATTAGACCACTAATGACCCAAAATCTCTGAGTGGAAGGTCTAGTATTTACATTTTAAAGAGTTTCTCCATGTATTTTTAACATGCTAACTAATTTAAATAAAGTCATCCCTCAGTATCTGGGGGAGATTTGTTCCAAGACTCCCTCACCAAGGGTGTTCAAGGCACTTAAATAAAGTGGTATAGCATACACATATCTTCCCCTATACCTTTTGTTTTCTCCCACATACTTAAATCATCTCTAGATTACTTATAACTCCTAATACAATGTAAAAGTTATATAGTTTTTACATGGTGTTGTTCAAGAAATAATGACAAACATCGGGCATGGCAGCACATGCCTGTAACTCCAGCAACTCAGGAGGCAGAAGCTGGGGGGATAACAAGTTCAAGGCCAGAGGTAGCCTTCATAATAGTGAGATCTTGACTCAAAATAAAAATAAATAAATAAATAAAAAAGGAGCTGGGGGTGCAGCCCATAGGAGAGCACTTGCAAAATATGTGTGAGGCCATGGGTTCAACCCCTAGGTATAGGAAAAGAAAAAAAGAAAGAAAGAAAGAAAGAAAGAAAGAAAGAAAGAAAGAAAGAAAAAGAGGGAGGGAGGGAGGAAGGAAGGAAGGAAGGAGAAGAGTAAAGAAAGAAAGAAAAAAGTCTATACATGTTCAGTATGACACAAAATAATTTCAATCCAAGGTTGGTTGAATCCACATCTATGGAACCTGTGGTTGTGAAGGGGTGACTGTAATTATGGATGGAAGAAAACAGATCAGCTAAGCCAGGGATCAGCAAATTCCTGGTGTAAAGGGCCAGATGGTAAATATTGTAGGCTCTCCAGTTTCTGTTACCAAGACTAGTTACATAATTGTCTGGGTCAAATACAAAATAAAAACGTAAGGTCCCTTGTTCAAAAATTAACAATTTTAAGACAGCTACAAGAAAGTGTTAAACCAAGTGAGGACCTTTCAAAGTTTGAGTCCCTGTACAATTGCACAGGTGATGCTGGTGAAGTTGGCCTGTCTGTCACAACTGTTTGGCTCTGCCATTGTAGTGCAGAAGCAGTCATAGTCAAGTAAATGAATGCATAGGTAGCAGCAGGATTTGGCCTGGTACTACTGACTGCCAATGCCTGAGCTAGATCATCTTCTAGCATGTGGGCATGTTCCCTAATGTTTACAAAGCCAGTAAATTAACAAAATAAAATAAAATAAAACTGAGTATTGATGAATAAACAAAAATTCATACATATTTAGCTAGATAAATCTTAAATTTCTTATTGATATTTTTACCTAATTCAAGAGAATGAATAGGTTACATTGAATGGAGAAAGAAACATGGATGTTAGACAAGGATGTTCAGGACTGCTCTGGTACAAGCCTTTTTCTTGGCTTAAACTCTCATCTGTACACTATAACCCAGGGTGGGGTTTAGCTCAGTTGGTAGAGCGCAGTCTCTGAGGTCCCAAGTTCAATTCCCAGCACCACAAAAATGGGAGAAGAATGTGGCAATCCATTCCTGAGGCAATTCCGAAACAATCAGCCATTGAAAGCTCTATGAGGGCGGCTATGAGCCAGACACGACTCCACAGCACCTAACAACAACATACACTCTAACCAGTTCAAATTTATGTCAAAGAAATATATAACCTGTTAAATTCTACAAAAGATTCCCCAAAAGAAAATACAGTTTTTGTGTTTGAGCCAGAAACCAGTATATGGCAATCTGGATTTTTATATCAGAGTTACCTAAGAAAAACTTAGAATTTAATTGAAACTGGAAAAAAAGAAATAGCAACTTCCAACCAGCAATATCTATTAGCTTTTTCCCTTATGTAACATTCCAGCTATATCACTATATTCTTCTACTGTGTCTGATATCATATTGCTGTCTCCTACCATGAAGCATTCTAGGCCTTAGCCTCTCTTTCTAACAAAATTAGGACCATTTTTTCAAAAAACCCAAAGTAGTATATACAATAATATTGGTGCAATAATATTTATGAAAAGCAACCAATTTAGACACATAGTAGGTGCTCACAAAATGCTTTACTCTCTTTCTTGACAAACCACACAAGTCCAAGAATTAAAAGAAAGACATTCTCAGTTCATCAGGGGAGTTTTAAAAAAAAAAAAAAGCTTCCGGCGTTTTTTCCAGGCTTAATTGTTCTGGTGCCCATGGCCGTGACTTGTTTTAGAAAAACATATGCTGCACAGCTGCAAATGCAAACCTGATTACCTCTAAATTAATAACATGTAGGAGGTAACACTTGCAGCTGTGAGAGAGCGCCCTGGTGCAACGCAGTCTCAACATTTGTAACTGTTTAATTTTGTTATAAATATATTTAAATAATCCTAACAAAAACCCCTGTAGAGGGTGAAAGACCAACAAAAGCAGTAAAACTCACCACTGCTGCTTTGTTCTTGATCAGCGGTTTGTGATAATTATCATCTGAGGCCAAGTTGTTTTACCTTTTTGATCCTCAGAGCCTGAGGATGTGCAGTCTTTCAGCAGCTCAAGGGATCCCAAAGGGAAGGTACAGAGAACCTTTCAGCAGACAAGGAGCTGGCGTTTTGAGTCTACACACCTCACACCAAACACGGGATTTAGGGAAGAAAAATGACAGCTGCGAAGTTCAGGTGAAGGTTCATTTGTCATGAACAAAACCAAAGTGGCGTGTAATGGGAAGACTGGAGAGGTGAGGGATCATTTTTTCAAGAGTCAACATTTCTTTCAACAGAAAGAAGGTTATAGGTAATTTAAGGTCTCAACAACTTTCAGCTTAGCCTAAACAAAGACTAACACCTGAGTTCTGAAGAGCAATTAGTAAATTCATCAAGCTGAATTTTGTTGAACTGAGGTTCAACTAATCCTGCCCACTTATGTTTAAAAAAACAAAACAAAACACTAGATGGAGAAGCACCATGCTTGATCTAGAAGCTTTAACTCTATAGTAGTTGAGGAGGCAAGATATAGTCTTATGAAACCATAGAGGATTGAGTACTAACTTAAATGCTATAAGATTAGAAGAAAGAGGAAAATATGGGGTCCGTTACAGCTATAAGTAAATTACTTATCATGAGGTCAGATTCCTTTCTCCTATAAAATAAGTATAATAATACCCACTTCACAGGTTTTTGCAAAGATTAAATGAGATTGCTAAGTGCCTGGCATGTGGGAGGCCCACAAATGTTAGCTAAATCTGAATATGAAGCAAATGTACAGAGAGTGTAGTAGGAAAGAACATGAATCTGTGAACATTGTCCCTTTATTTGGCAGCAAGGAGTCTGGGCCCTTACCAGAAATGGGTTTGTATTGGACTGTACCATGAAGCTCAAGGGCAGCAGGAGTTGTAAACATGGGAGAAGTGGTACAGAGTTAATCATGAAGGCAGGAGAACTTACTGTTGTTGAATGACATGCTAAGGCAGAAGCTGCCAGGTTTTCTCCAAACTTCAAGGTCTCCTCACCAACCTGAGCACAGGTGGATTATATTCTCTCCCTTGCCACTAAGTGTGGCTGTGTGACTGAGAGCCTGCCAACAAAACACAGGTAAAAATAATGGGTTCCACTTCAGGACAGAGCCCACGAGCCCCTCATGTGCATGTTCGTCCTTGCTGTTTTCCTTTTCCAGCTGGTGTTGATGGAACCCCCAGAGGAACACTGAATGTTAGAGATGCCAGGGCCTCTATCTAACCAAGGCCGTCAGAGACTTTGTGAAGCAAAGCCTCACCTCCAACCTGGGAGCATCCTGGACTGTGATTGAACTTTATTGAGCTGATACTTTTTGGTCTAATTGCCAGCACAGTTTAAAATAACAACGCTTATTGACTTAGCCAGGGAGCTGCAATGAAAAGCAATGGCTTTTAACAAAATGGCATACTTTGGATGAAGGAAGGATGATAAAACAACTGACATTTATTGTTGTTTTAGGTTCCATTGAGAGTCAGTTTAGAGTCGGTTTCTGACTCATAGCGACCCTACATACAAGAGGCAAAACACTATTGTCAGTGCTTCTCTGCTATTCATAGTGTTTTCAATGGCTGATTGTCTTTTGGGAATAGGTTGCCAGGTCCTTCTCCCAAGCCTATAGCACTTAGTGTTCCCAGGCAGTCTCCCATCCAAGCACTAACCAGGCCTGACCCTGCTTAGCTTCCAAAATCTGATGGGATCAGATGCCACAATGGCACGGCTGCTGGAGGACCTATTAAGTACTTCATATAGTAGTATTATCACTTGCATGATTCTTACCATATGCTAGGAACTGTGCCAAGCACTTTGTGAATATTAACTTAGTTCTCTATTAGATTTCTCTAATAGGGTTAGAGAATCCCCTAACTCTATTAGGTAGGTACTATCATTATCTAGAGTTCACAGATGGATAAGCGAAGGTACAGAGCATTTAAATAACTTGCCCAACATCACAAAGTTGTATATAAGATCCCATGTGATTCTTCCAACAAAACTCTATGGGGTAGGTGTTATCACCATTTTGAAGACTAGAATGCTGAAACTCAAGACCTGAGTATATCTGATGGCAGAGTGACAGGAAGCCAGAGCTGCTATGCTTGACAGCCAGGAATTTCCAGAGCCTGTGTCCTTTATCCTACCCTGCTCCCCCATATTCTGAAGGGCAGAACGCAAACCTGGAGAATTCTTGGGAACAAAAGAGGCAGAAGGAAGAATAGGTCCCTGGCCTGTCAGGGCTAATTTGTTGTTGTTGTTGTTGTTGTTAGTTTGCTGTCGAGTTGTGCGTCTAACTCATAGCAATTTACCTCAGTGGACAGAGCTCCACTCTGTAGTCTCTGAGGTTCTGAGTTCCATTCCCAGCATCGCAAAAATGGCAGAAGGACGTAGCAATTCACTCCTGAGGCAAAACAGCCATTGAAAACCCTATGAGGGTCAGGGCTAATTTGTTGTTGTTAGGTGCCATCGAGCTGGTATCCAACTCATAGCGACCCTCATAGGGTTTCAATGGCTGACCATTTCAGGATTGCCTTGGGAGTGGGTTGCCAGGCCCTTACTCCCATTTTTGCGGTGCTGGGAATTGAACTCGGGACCTCAGAGACTGCAGCACAGTGCTCTACCAACTGAGCTAAATCCCAGCCCTAGGTTTAATTAGGCAGTGGCTAATCTACCTCTCTGACTCACATTAGGTTAATACTACTTTAGGTTAATACTACTTTTCAACCAAATAAATAGCTCACTTGAATTACACAAATCTGTAAAAATCTGGTAGTTTTAGCCTTTCCTGAGAGGACTCAAGTCTCTTTTTAGCCTTCTCCTATGGAAACAGCTATCACCAGGGTTAAGGGCCTCCTAAGGCAAAGATTTAATGGTGACAGCCTGGTTAACACATTTTTCCCCCTTTAAACATTTTATGTAGATTTAATCCTCATAACAACGCTGAATCATGATTGTCTTTGTCCCCATTTTTTGCTAAAGGTAAGCCAACAGCCATTCCTAGGCAATACCACTCTCCCCACCACACCCACTGGCTGGCTGGTAAATGCTGATGAAGTGACCAGACCCCGCTCCATCCCCCAGGCTTAGGAGACAGGTGTGGGAAGCACCTGGTCAGGGGGAGACCAGTTAACACATTTTTAAGAAGCTATTTTCTAATCAATTTTCTTCTCTCCATTTTAAAGAATAGCAGCACCCATGACACAAAGAGACATTGCAGGCAGCCCCTCACCAGCTGCCAAGGGCGGAGAGTAAATGGAGCTGTAGAAGACAGAAGCAGGAGGTTTGTGCTCTACTCCAGCCTCTTCTCTATACCCATGTATCCTCCTCAGCAGCTACTGCTCTCCACCTCTACCCTCCCTCTGCCCTGTATTTAAATATGATGGAGTCAAGTAAGTCATTTCCGGTCACACAGTAAGATGAATGAGTTTCAATCCATTACTTCAAACAGCATTTGTCTTTTGAGGCTTTTATTTATCTATGTCTGATTTGAGGGCAAAATCTATGGTTCCCTGTCAACTGAATATTAGGTAGTCCCCGGACAGGTTGTGAGCTAATAATCTGAAAAGCCTCTACCAGACCCCTAGTCACATTTATTAGCTTATTAGTCAGTGAATTCCTTCAGGAGAGACTGTGTGTCTTACTCATGTTTTCAATCATAGACTTTATTAAAGTTCCTGGCAACTAGGAAATACTCAGTGAATATTTATTGAATCAAATAAATGAGAGGGGAAAGAAGTGACAGACTAGAGCACCATGGCTGTGATTCCCCCCAAATACTCTCTCACACATGCACATGCACAGACATAAGTACATACATACGCAGACACCACCCACATACACAGTCATACCACCACCACACATATGTACACACACACTATACCCACACCAGTGCTTGAATGCACACATACACCACACACATGTGCAGACACCACATACCACCATCACACACCACACACACATACACATGCACATACAAATGCATGCTTACACACAGACACCACACATCTCATCATATCCACACATCATACATAGGCATGCACATACACAAATGTGTGCAGAGGCAGACACCCCTCGCCACCACCACCACCACCACACACGTGCACGCGTACACACCTACACGAGGGCATGTGTACACACAGATACTATAAACATTTACATACCACGCTCATGCACACATGTACACACCCCCCACTCACAGACAGAGTTTCCTGAGGATTGGGAAACTCCAAGGAATAAGGGGTGATAGCCCTTGTCAATAAGTTCTCTCACAAACAGCTGGGCCAGGAGTCCTCCCATACCTCCCTGCACTAGTTGTAAGGCAGGACTTTCTGCTTGCCTCTCACTGAGCCCCAGTGCAGCTCCAACCCTTCTGATGCCAAAGATGCTCATACAAACATTTAGTGTTTTTACAGCACTTAACTTCCCCCTCGTCAGTACTGAATGTCCCAGCCCTTATTTCCGCCATCCTAGAGAAAACACTACTGCCTCTGCTTTCTCCTCACCTCCGGTCATGGAGTCTCTAACAAGATATAAAAAGACACTGTGTAATGCACAGAGATACTGCATTATCCTTCACAATAAAACTAGTGATGTCCCAAGCATATAAAATGAGAGTAGTAACACGTGGTATAGTTTAGGCCCTTACTAAGTGCCAAGGCTTTCCACCCACTTCTTCATTTAATCCTCCAGAAAATGTATTAAGATTGATATTCTTATTATTATTTTCCCTTTTTTTATAGAAGAGAAACTGGGCTTTGAGGGCATTGAATTGCTTACAGTCATACAACGAGCAGGCTGGGACTAAAATCTGCAAAATCTGAAAACAAAATAAGTGTTCTTATTACCAATATACCAGTTATTTTGAATATACCAATTATTCTCTGGTCTAGCAGATAGAACATTGGTTTGGAGTCCAAAGACCCTGTGAATCTTGATTTTGCCACAGGCTACTTTGGGCAGGTTCCTTAAGCTTTTGCTCCCTGTCTATAAATTACAGATAACAGTAACTAATTTATAGGACTATTTTAGGAATTAAAAGAAGTAAGATATATGAAACATCTTATTACCATGTGTCTGGAACCACAAAGAGGTCAGTAAATATCTCCTTCACTTTTCCTACACTACAGTAGCTCTCGCCCATTGACCAGATGTCAGAGAAAAGTGCATTCAGTTCTCTGTGTCCCAAGAAAAGTCATCTCCTCAACTTGTTGACTGTATTTCACCATTTAAAAACTAACCCAAATATATCTACCTGAGGGGTCACATCAGGCAGATAATCCTCATCAGAAGCACTACAAAAAAAAAAAACAGGGGCAAAGACATGGGATGGGGGAATGTTTGCACAGCTACTTTCCTCCATGCTGCCTGGTGGTGCCTCATCTAGAAGTTTGTATTCAACTGGTCAGTCTTCCTCTTCTTGCCTAGATTTGAAACACTCGGTGTGTAATATATTGGCACATGATGTGTTGAAAGCTAATGATTCTTGGCTCTCACAGATATGGTCCAGATAGCAACTGTTTCCTTTCTGCCTATTAATAGCATAGAAATTTTAGATAAATGTAAAGTGACATAAAAATTTGTATCTAGGACTGGAGATGTAGCTCAGTGGTAAAGTGCTTACATATTATGCATGAGACCCTGGCTTTAAACCGCAGTACTGAAAAAGAGAGTTATATCTTATGTAGAAGTGGTCAAGAATGATTATGTCAGACAGTGAAATAACTAAAACAGATGATTCTTTATTATTTGGTTTCAATTACTTAACTATTTCCCTAAAAGCAGAGTTTTAATCTAACTTAGCCAACTATCCCAATACTTAATATCCTTTTAGAAACCTAGTCACAGTCATGATTAACACCTGCTAAAATACAATATTGGCTCCTGGCTGAAGAATAGATTGCTCATGAAATATAATGAGTGCATTTCAGGTAACCAAATGCAAACAGAACTGTCAGTCTGTTTAAGCCTCCCATTCCTGGTGAGATCCTTTATAACCAAATTGAAATGTAGCAATACTTCACTGTACTAAGAGTCATGACTTTTAAAAGTATAGTTTCAAAGAAGTGGTGATCACAAAATATGTGTACGCACAGTATTCAGCCCAATATCCAGCATATGGTAAGCACTCATTAGCCAGTAGCTAGTTATAAGGTTTACAGAAGTACTAGGAGTGGTAGTAGAAGTATCTATCTCCTACATGCCAAGCACTAGATGTATTCACTTATATACATTTATATTTTCAAATAAGGCCTATCTATGGATCAAGAGCTATCCCTATCATTTTACAAATGAAGAAACATGTTCAATAAACTATCAAGTCTACTGAATGGTAGAGCCAAGTTTGGGGGCCTTGGGCTGTCTAATTCCTACGCTTGCATATGCCTTGCTCTGGAAGACCAGGCTGTACTGAGCAGGATTAACTGGCAAATTGGAAAGGTTGCACCAAGAGCATGACCACCAGAAACCTGCCATGTGTGGACATCGAAGGAGAACAATAACCTGGCCATCTTTGCCTCTCCACCCTCTTAACTTCTTTCCTCATATCTTTACCATCTCCCTTCTTTCCAGCCCAAGGAAAATATGGCTGAGAGATAGAGAGTACTGGGAGAGAGGCAGTGGGGAATGGGGTCTCAGGTGAGATTTAGGCATGGTCCAGAATAACAGAACATGTACATTTTCTTGGTTAGAGTTGGAATGCCCTGGCATAAAAAGTGCCATGACTTGCCAAAAGCCAGGATAGCATTTGCCTCTTTCCTGAGGCTAATGTTCATATATATAGATAGATCACTATTCTTTGAAGTTGCTCTGCTTAATTACAATTATGGCTTAGTCATTAGCCAATAGGGACTTTGGGAGTAGAGTGTTCTGGGAATACTTCCTGTCAGGTTTTTTCCCAGCATCTCTTTGGAATGCTTCTACAACTCACTTTGTAGCTCCGGGGGTGGTCTGATGTGCCCACAGGGACTCTGCCTTTGTGCTCAAACTGATTCCCAGAACTCAACCTCAAAAATAGCTCAGGGTTTAAGAAGACCTCATTGAAATAGTGCCTGGTTTTGCTTAAAAACACAAGTCTGGCCAGGTTTCTACAAGTCACTCATAAAGAATTATTTTGCTACTTACTTTTTAAATTTTATGTCCCTGTAGGGCACCAATCTGTATGCTTATTTTTGGAAGCCCTAAGAAATGGGGTCAGCTGCTAGGATTCCCCTGTGTGAGGAGCCGTTCAGCCACTGAGAAAAAACAGAAAAGGGATTGGGGAGATTTTGTTTGTTTGTTTTTGCAGTACTTAGGGGTTGAAACCAGGGCCTTACACATACTTTGCAAGTAATCTATCACTGGGCTGCACCCAGCCCATTTATTTATTTATTTATTTATTTAGAATCAGTGTCTTGCTAAGTTATGCAGGCTGTCTTTGGCTTCAAACCTGCAATCCTCCTGCCTCTGCCTCCTGAGTCACTGGGATTACAGGCATGTCCAACTTACCCAGCTGGGTCTTTGGTCTTGACAGACACCTGGAATATTGAGATTAGCACTCCTGATCCAAGAGGAAAGAAAAAGGCTGACTTACTGTCCTAAAAACATGGAGGAGGTAGTGAGGAAGTAGACACTCTGATCATGAGGGGTCACCCCAGGGCAAAGGCAGCTGAGAGCAAGGCCTGTGGGGGGACCCACACTGATGGACATTTTGAAGTCTCATGGGACCTTATAAATGCTACACACGATGGAGAGTCAAATAGCACCTAGCCTTGGCCCAGGGAAACCCATGTCCAGGGAAGCCTCAGAGGCAACACTATAAACTGAAAAGCTGAGACTCACCTCTACAGATCTCAAAAGGCCCCTTTGTCAGCGGAAAGACTAACAGAGATGCCTGTGTTGGAGGACACAGCAGCAGCCATGCTGATAATAGATTAAAGGGTCAACACCAATGTCCAAGGAGCTTCTTAGACCCTCTGGAAGGTCTATGAGGAGGAATAATGAGTGGGTGGTGGAATCAACACAAATACTGGGGCCACTGCTACCACCATTATTTCCATGGCTGGGGTCTGAGACATTCGGATTTCTTAACAGTAACTGTGATATTATTGAGGACTAAGTGCCTTTCTCTTCCTGATACCTGGATGTCCCTCTGAATTCCACACAAGGCCTTCTTGTTTTTTCAGCTGTGTGCTGACTTTCCACTGAACCACATTTCCATCTCCAAGCACCTTCCTTTGCTAGACTTGGCCCATCACACACTCCACCATATATAGTCCACACAACCAAGAATAGCAGGGCCCCTTGCTTGAGGTCACCACCCTCTGTGGCCCAGGCATTCCATCCAAGTCCTCCTTCTGGAAAGCCCTCAGGGGAGGCCGTCAGGTATGCACTGAGAGCAGACTGTGCAGAGAAGCTTGGGGAGGGTGAGGTATAGACCCTAGGTGAGAATCAAAGAGGAAGACCCAAGCGGAAAGATTGTCCTGCTGGCCCATGCAAGAGCTCTCCAAGAGACGACTTGCAGGTAGCCCTAGATGGGGTGGTGGAGAAAAGTGAAACTCCACTGTTAGGAAGGCTCACTGCTAGGCCACAGCACCACTTCCTCTAGAAAGCAAGGATATTTGTTGTTGCCAGGCGTGGTTGCGTTGGGTCTGACTCACAGCAACTTTCATAAGGTTTTCCATGGCTGATTGCTTCATGGGTATATTGCCATGTCCTTCTCCTGTTTTTGCAATGCTGGGGATCGATTTCAAGTCCTCAGAAAGTACAGCGCGGCTCTCTACCAACTGACCTGAACCCCAGCCAGAGGCCAGGATGGGACCAAGTAGATATGCAAGAGCTTCCTTACCGTTCTAGACATTTGTAATGGTTTGGATCTAAAGGTCATGTGTTTGAACATTGGGTCCCCAGCTAGTGGCGCTGTCCTGAGAGCTTATAGAACTTTGGGAGGTAGGATTTGAGCTTTGCAGAAGCACCAACCTAGAGCAGCCTTTGGAGGTTTCTACCCAGGACCCTGGTTCCCATCACTCACTTCTTCTGATCTCCCCTGCCACAAGGTTGTCTACCTGGGCCCCACCGCCTGCCACTGCCACTACCACACCTGCCCTGCTGTCATTACAGACTGATTTTCTGCGAAGCCCCCTGTAAATCATGTCTCCCTGCCATAAGTTTGTTTCTTCAGTCAGTTTCTCTACCACAGTGATGTGCTACCTGATTAATGGTTTTTGTTTGGTTGTTTTGTTTGTTTTGGGGAGTACTGGGAGATTGACCCCAGGATGCTCCACCACTGACCTATATCCCCAGCCCCCTTTCTTATATTTTATTTTGAGACAGAGTCTCATTAAGTTGCACAGGCAGCCTCTGGCCTCAAACTTGTGATCCTCCTGCTTCAGCCCCCCAAGTTGCTGGGATTACAGGCATGCAACATGGTGCCCAGCTACACCATTCATTTTTAATTTCTTTATAACAGCTGAGTTTGCATCTGCACTCAAAATCTCTCTCCTTTCTGCTCCCCTGGTAAAGTCTGTATTGCTTTTAGCATCTCTATCCTCTCTACTCCTATGTCCCTTAGAAAACTCGTCCTCCTTGGAAAGTGTCTTCCCTTCACACTGTCCCACCCATTGCACACACTTGAAAATCCTCCCTTTGAATGAGGAGTGAAGGAGTCCTTATGACAAAGACATGCCTTCTCATACCTAAAGAGCAACCTTGATTCCATAGCCTTCTTAAGCCTTCATTCTGCAGACTGAGGGGAAGGCTCTGTTCCAGGACTGTATGGAGTCTCTGAGGACAAATGAGACACAAAGCTGGGAGCAGAAAGAGCAGGGGCAGCTTCCCCTTCCATGCTCTGGTGCTGAGCCTCAGCACCCATTCATGTCCGGAGGCTCTGAGAATAAGGCCTGAACCCAGTCATCCCCCAAGAAAGATGGAAGTGCTAGAAGAAACTGACTTAAGGAGTCTCATAGCACAACATTGCAGCCAGAGCACCCACCCCAGGCTGAGATCCAGTCAGATGAGAGAGCCAGGAGAGGCGTGGATACAGAACAGCTCCACTTCTGCAAAGCATAAAGACCCTAAGAATGTTTGTTTTTAAGAAAAGGAGAACCAAAAAGGCCTGAAGGGACTTTGCTAAGTTACCCCAACCAATCGTGTAAATGCAAGGAGCAGAAGATGTTGGTGAAGGGTGAGTGGTGATTGAGCAGGCTGGTGCACCCTCGTTGTGCTGCCAAGATTTATCTCTTTCCTGACTGTGTGCTGTGCAGTTCACTTTCACCCAGTGGCTGGACGGCCCTGTACGGAGCCTTCCCCTTCCCCATGATTCCTATGGGCAGGGTGCAGGCTTAGCAAGGTCTGGGGCATCTGGGGTGGGAACATGTTATCATTAATTCTCCAGACAGGAATGCTTGTCACTGCATCTGGACACATGACTTCTATTCCACTTCTTATAAAGACATGTGCTTTTCTTGAGTAAATACTAAATGAAACTAGTCTTTACGTTTTTCCTGTCAATTCACAGCCTCATCATTCCATAAATAAAACAATGCCTTCCAAGCACTCAGACTGTCAGCAGAGTGGTCAAGCGACAGGCTCTGCAACTTGTTTGATGGTCTGAAAAGTCAGATGGGCTATGCTTTCCTTCCTTGCAAATGGGATCTTGGCAACCACTGTTTGTTGGGTGCCCTCAAGTCAGGTCCAACTGATAGCGACCCTAAGTAGAGCAGAACAAAACTCTCCCTAACACTGTGCCATGCACACACTTTTTATGTTTAAGCCCTGGTTGTAGCCCCTATGTTTCTTCTCATTTGGAGTCATGCCACATCAGCAAAAAGAGGCCCTGAGGGCTTTACTTCATTCCCATCCTTAAGGTCGACTCCTTGGAAGCAAGGATAGCTAGACTGTGTCTGACATATTTTGGATATGCTGTCAGGAGGGACCAATCCTTGGAGAAGGACATCATGTTTGGGACAGTGACCAGTCAATGAAAAAGAAGAAGACCCTCAACTAGATAGATTAACACACTGGCAGTAACACTGGGCTTAAACATAAGAAAGATTGTGGGCCTGGCATGGAAGCAGTGAGTGTTTCGCTCTGTTGTATATAGGGTTGCCACTATGACTCTGACCTGACTCAACTACCCCTAAAAACAACAACTACTTTAGGAGGCAATTCTTCCCTAGTCATTCTTGAATGCCTTCCATCTTGGAGGGCTCATTTATCCTCACTATATTTGATAGTGCTTCTCTGATATTCATGGGGTTTTCAACAGATAAGTGTTTTGGAAGTTGGCCACTGGGTCCTTCTCCCTGTCTGTCTTAATCTGGAAGCTCAGCTGAAACCTGTCCACCACAGGTGACCCTGCTGGTATCTGAAACACTGGTGGCATCACTTGCATCATCACAGCAACATGCAAGCCCCCACAGCATGACACGCTGACATCTCTGCCTTCCTCAAAGGGCTAGGAGGCTGCCTCCTGAGCAGCAATAAAGCACAGCTTTGCTCCATGATTGCCCTCTGACCTTGGGATTCTATTCCACCTCTATAAGCTTTTGTTTTCTGATCAATAAAAGAGGGCTAGCAATATCTATCTGGAAGACTTTATCATAAAGTAAGTGCTTGGGAAAATGGTAACTATTGTCACTAAAGTTTTATGTATTTCCTCAATTGTTATTCTCTCTAATTACATAATTAAAGTAAAACATGATTCCTTGTAGTGTTCAGGTAATAGAAAATTTAGCTTCAATAAATCTTCTAACTAAATCATGTCTTTTAAATACACTCATTTTTTCTCCAGGCCATGGTGTAGAAAGTAACTCTGGATGGTGTTAGAACACCAATCTTGCCAAGCAATCGGACACTTTGATCAGTCAGCGTCTTTCATCACGATTCTCATTGTACAGTTGGGTTGCAGGCGTACTGGGCCATCAAAACAACCCAAACCAAAACAAAACCCAGCAAAATAGCTTGCCTTATTGTAGTTTCTTTCTTTTTCCTAAAGGAAAGAAGGGAAAAAGCACAGTTGATGGAGATTTTTGCAGACTATGGTTCCAAGGGATTAAAATAATAGCATCATGAAATAGAGACACTCTTTAGCAGACAGTGGAGACAAACACTTCCTAGATGCTTTGTCTGAATGAAGGCCAGCTTCCCATCAGGGAAAAACATCTTTGGTGCTGTATCTGAACTCACTAAACAAATTGGAGAGAACTTTTTTGTTTTGTTTGTTTTATTTGGTCTGTGGGTATAAGCTCGTGTTATAAATCCCTTTCTTTCTCATTTCTTTTGCTGCAGAGAGAAAGTAGAAAACAAACCTCAAAAAAAATCCTTTCTCTTATTTGAGTATAAGATAGATATTAAGCATTAAGGATTGAAAAAAAAGTGCTCGGTGGGTTAACAGACTATTTATTGATCACAGTCATTGGTCATCTACTATTATACAAAACACTTTCATCCTTATCCATTTTAATCCTTAAAATAGCTTTGTGGGACAGGTTTTATTATTCCCATTTTACAGGTAAGGAAACTAAAGCTCAAAAATGTTAGTTTTCTTGTGCAAAATCACAGAAACTTATGAGAGGCAAGGTTATAGTTCAAACTTTGGTCCTTCAGATTTGTACTCTTTCCAAAGAAAGGCACCTGGATATGGAAAAAACCAACAATTATAAAATATTACAGTTAATAATATAAATATATTGGGTAATATATTATAAAATAACATACCCTAATATACTTATATTAAAAATCAAATTGAGCATATACCTGTATACTCTCTATTCTCATCTGCATCCTTCCAAGAGTTTTTGTTGTTAGGTGCCATGGAGTGAGGTCTGACTCATAGTAATGCTATATACAAGAGATAAAGCACTACCCAACACTATGCCACACCTGGCACTATTGTCAGGGTTTCTCTGCTATTCATTGGGTTTTCAATGGCTGATTGTTTCAGGAGCAGGCTGCCAGGTCCTTCTCCTAAGCCTACAGCTTCCAATATTGATAGGTGGTCTCCCATCCATGGGCCAAGTCTCCCATCCAAGGCCCAATCCTGCTTAGCTTCTGAAATCTGATGAGATCAAATGCCAGGATGTTATGGCTGTAGGCTTCACGGATTTTGGAGGGCTAGAAAATCAGATGTGTGTTACAATCACATGTGAATTGGATCTTGGTGAAGAGAGTTTTCTCTCTAGCTCTTGTGGAAATCCAATCCTCATGCAGTTCTAATCAACATTTGATTATGTGTAGCCCTCTATTACATGTAAGTAAAATTTTTCTAAAGATCATTCAAAAGCCACTACAGCAGTATGTTGACAGGGAACTGCTAGAAAATCAACCTGGATTCAGAAGAGGGCATGGAATCAGGGATATCATTGCTGATGTCAGATGGATATTGGCCAAAGACAGAGAATATCAGAAAGATGTCTATTTATGTTTTATTGACTACACAAGGGCATTTGACTGGGTGGATCACAACATATTACGGATAACATTGTAAAGAATGGGAATATCAGAACATTTAATTGTATTCAGGAGGAATCTGTACATGGATTAGGAGGCAGTCATCTGAATAGAACAAGGAAATATTGCCTGATTTAAAGTCAGTAAAGCTGTGCATCAGGGCTGTATCCTTTCACTGTACCTCTTCAATCTTTATGCTGAGCAAATAATCCAAGAAACTGGACGTTATGAAGAACATGACATCATGATCGGAGGAAGACATTAACAATTTGTACTATTCAGATGACAACTCTGCTCGCTAAAAGTGAAGAGGATTTGAGATATTTACTGATGAGGATCAAAGAATACAGCCTTCGGTATGGATTGCACCTCATTTAACATAACAAAAATCCTTACAACTGTGTGAGTAAGCAAGTTCATGATAAATGGAGCAAAGATTGAGGTTGCCCAAGATTTTGTGTTACTTGGTTCTACAATCAACATCCACAGAAGCAGCAGGAAAGAAATAAAAAAGATACACTGCATTGGGAAAAGCTGTTGCAAAAGACCTCTTTAAAGTGATGAAAAGTAAAGACATCATATTGAAGACGAAGGGGCACCTGACTCATGCCATGGTATTTTCAGTTACATCATATGCTTGTGAAACCTAGACAGTGAATAAGGGAAACAGGACAAGAATTGATGCTTCTGAATTATGCTACTGGAGACAAATATTGAATATACAATAGACTGCCAAAAGAATCAATAGATTCATCCTTGAAGCAATGCAAACACAGTGTTCCTTGGAAGCAAGGATGGCTAGACTGAGTCTTATGTATTTTGGACATATCAGGAAGGACCGATCCCTAGAAAAGGACATCATGTTTGGGAGAGTGGCAAGTCAGCAAAAAAAAAGGAAGACCCTCAACTAGATGAATTGACACAGTGGCTGCAACAATGGGATTAAAGATTTAAAAGATTGTGTGCCTGGCTCTGTCAGGTAGTGTTTCATGCTTTTGTGCATAGGGGCACTATGAGTTGGACATGACTCCAAGGCACCTACCAACAACAACTAAAACTGTTGAAAGGTTGCAGATTAGAATTGAGAATATATGTTATCTTTGCTTTAAAGACAAGGAAACTAAAGTTCAGGGAAACAAAGTCATGTGCTTAGAATCATACAGCTTGTTAGCAAAACCAAAGCTAGTATCTAGGATTCTTTCCACTACTCCTTTATTTTTTTTTAATAAATTTTACTGTGTATATTTAAGTTACATAAAATGATAGCAACATATATACAAGTAAAATGGCTACTACAATTAAACAAATTAACATATCCATATTCTCACATAATTATCCATTTTCCCCTTTATGGCAAGAGCAACTATAAAGTGCTCATTCAGCAAAAATCCTGAATACAATACACTATTATTAACAATAATTCTTATGCTGTACATTAAATCTTTAGACTCTTTCATATATTTTCTATTTTATATCCTTTGATCTACATTTCACTTATCCATTTGTGTTCTGTCTGAATTAATCCAAAGATCAATCCTGTGGAAGAGACAACATTACCTGCATCTCTTATTGTAGAGTTAAAATAGTCTAAATGAATATCATCTTTTCAAAATCAGTCCAAATTACAGAAAATATTTCTTAAGGGACTTGAGACTGAAAGCTTTCACTGAATTCAATGTTTATTGCCTTTTTTTCAGAGATTCACTTTAGAAAAAGGAAAGTTTAATTTTTTTACAGCTTTACTGAAGTATTATTAAGGTGCAAAAGTCTGTACATCTAATGTACAGTTTGATGATTTTGGAAGGGAAGCTTGAATCTTCCCTTTATATCTAAAACAGTCTCCATTTGTTTTTTCATTTGTTTGTTTTAGTTTGGTTTGAGTATTGTTTTTTTTTTTTTTTTTTGCAGTACTTGGAGCTTGAACCTAGGGTCTCACACATGCTAGGCAAGTGCTCTGCCACTGAGCTGTACCCTGAGGCACTCCCACATGTTTTTTAATTGCTAAATTGTGCAGGCTGCCTCTGGCCTCAATCTTCAGATCCTCCTGCCTTATCCTCCCAGTCACTGGGATTACAGGCATGTGCCACCCCTCTCAGCTCTATTCATTTATAACAACAACAACAACAACAATAATAATAATAATAATAACATTCTTAATCACTTGTTAGAAGCAAGCCAAAGCCTTAAATTTCCATGGGAAATTTGCATCCTCAGAAAAGATTTTTTTTCCCACAAAAAGAAAGTTTCATAGGTACTTAGTTGTTGTTGTTGTTGTTAGGTGCTATCGAGTTGGTATCCGACTCATAGAGACCCTCATAGGGATTTCAGTGGCTGACTGTTTCGGGACTGCCTTGGGAGTGTATTGCCAGGTCCTTCTCCCATTTTTGTAGTGCTGGGAATTGGACTTGGGACCTCAGAGACTGCAGCGCAGCGCTCTACCACTGAGCTAAATCCCAGCCCAGGTACCTAGGGAAAGCTCAAATTAAGGAAGTCTTTGGAAAAGCTTCTTCCTTTCCTCTTGGATTCTTGCAAGATCTCCTCCCTTCCCAGGCCTGCTGGGAGCCCCTGCACCTTGCATTATGTATCTTGAGAATGGAATCCTCCCATGCACCTTACAACACATATCCTTCTATTTCTTACCTGATTCTCTCCCCAGTTTTAACTTTGTCTTTCATCCCAGTTCTATATGTTAATTTCTGTGCAATAAATTTGAGGTAAAAATATAGATTTTCTCTGTCAAGTTAAATGTATACTAATAAATTAATCTGATTATGACTCTGATGTCATCATGAATTGGTTTAGAGAACCAGCAAATACCACATGCTGTCCTGTGGACCTATTTCACAGTCATCTGTTTCAACTGGACATTGTTTTTTAAAGCCACATTGAAATCAAAGTGTTTTCCCAGGCTCTTGGAGTGCCCGGGTCAAGAATGCAGACAATCTGCTGTCAGAAAGAGGCTGTCAGCATTACCAGCTATCAAGCCTCCCAGTCAGCACTTGCATAAGAACAAGCAGGCAACCTGTTGCCTTGTGACAAGTTCTGTGACTCCTGGAGGGATCCAAGTGCTATGAATGAAACCCGGGGAAAGGTCATTTTCTGTAAGAGAAAATGTTGGCATCACCCAGAGCACACTCATAATTTTGAATTAAAAAGTGGATTACTGGATGTTCCAGCACATGTACTTACTAGGAATCCATTTCCTTTTTCTACCCTAGAGTTGTGAAATCTTCTCCGAGTTGAATCCTTAAGTCAAATGAACACATGAGATTACCTCTGGTTTGGGGTGGGGTGGGGTTAATGTCCTAGGTAAGTTTAGAAAAAAGAAACAAAGTTGTTATTTATGATTTCATTTGGTGATATACGAATAATAGTCACCCACTTCCCTGGAAGAGCAGCAACACGTTTTAGCACCCCACTTCTCAGGAGCTCATAGATGCCCATAGATCCGTTACTCTCAGCAAACCACTGGGCCTGGTGGGATAGCCCAGTGGTAGAGTGCTTGCCTAGTATGCATGAGACTCTGGGTTAGATCTCCAGCATCAAAAAACAAAAAAACAAAAACTTTTTTCAGGGACTGTTTTCCCCCCCGACACCTACACAAAGAGGCTAGGAAAGCCCGTCAGCTACCTCATCAAGTAACTGAGTAAACATTCAAATCACTTCAACATTTTTCAGTTCCAAAGATAATTTCAAGACCTCAGGAGTGACTAACTACACTGGAAACATTCCATGAATATTTTAAGGGTCAGAAGATAAAATACATTCCAAATGGCTTTTTAACTAAATGATTTTCAATGATTTTTAAAAAGAATATAGTATAACAATCCCATGTTAAAATATACCCATTTCAAAACATATTTCTGGTTTCTTTTGTGAATTTGCCCCTTGTTTGAGGTTTTTGTTAATCCATGTGGATTATATTGAAAACGACTTAATCTTGGTTCTTTTTAAAAGTGTAGAATTGAACAGTTTATTTTAAATATCTATAAAGCCCTAAAGAAGACTTTATGTAATTAAAACAAAAGTTTATACTTTAGAGGGAAATAAAGTGATAAATCTTTCTATCTAGATGCTAAAAAGATTATGAATGATGTCTAAAAGCTTCAAATGATTATTTTCAAGAATAATCACCTCAAATTTACATAAATTATCTTCTAAGCCTTACAAAGGGGTACAGGAAAAAGAGCACTAGTTAAGTATCAAAGGAGCTGAGTTCAAGTTCTTATCTTGTCTTTAACTGCCAACGTGACATTTGGTAGGCAACTGACACCTCATAGCTTCATTTTCTCCTTCATAAAATGAGTAGGAATGGCTAACGTTTTGTCTAAACTTGTAAAGTGCCATTATCATTCTGATTTCAAACTTACCATTTATGTATATATAGGAAAGATATTATTGTCTAACACTTTATAGGAAGTAAATACAAACCTAGATCCAGCTATTGAGACAATCATGAAACTCAGGTTTTCCAATAGTTCCTTGGCCCTATTTACAGGCATGAGGAATTTCATTTAAACTTCTGACAATAATTACAATTAGTCCATAGTAACCCAGTATGTTGTAACAAGTATCAAACTCATTTTCACTGCTGCAAATGCAACTCATGTACTAATATCCATTTTGTGAGTCTCCTATGCTGTCAGAAACTAAGAATAAGTCACTGAATTGTTCTGCCACTGAGACAGAACCATTCCCTCTGGCAATACGGTTGAAATTTGGCAACAGGAAATAACAAAGGGACCTGGCACCACACAGGCTGCTGCTTTGTAATCAGTGTCCAGCAGGGTACAACTAACCCTCAAAACAGGACGCTCAAAGCTCCGAGGAAGCAGCTCTGCCTGGTGCTGTTTAAACCTCTTAGATGTTAGATTTCATACCAAAACAACTGACCAATCCACCTTCATGGGCCATGAGTTGCTAGCAAGAGAAGTGGGGAGAAAATACAATACACACACATAATACACATATAATACAAACTGTATATGGGGTTACACGGAAGGATCATTAAAAGCAAGTATTTACAGAAAGCAGCCAAGTTTTATAGAAATGAATATTTCTTTAGCAGCAGAAAACAACCAGCTAACCAAGAGACCATGCCAAAAACTGTTAGAAGTTTGGTTTCTTTGGCTATGATGAGTCACAAAGCAAGTCTGCTCTTCTGAATCATTGACCTAGCTCTGACAGTATAAGCCACGCTACTGGTTAGAATTTGTGTGACAAAGTTCAAAATACTTGCAAAATAACTGAACTATCAATTTGGAACTGAACTGTATGAACTATCAGCTTCAGGAGAAAACAGGACGGCGGCATAATTAAAACTTTGAAACTGCCCAAGAGTCATTTCCTGTTTCTTTCTCTACAATAGTTGAATACTTATTTATTAGTTGCTTTGAAGCACAGGATGTGTGATCTTAAAGGACAGTGGTACATGTTTGCTCACTATATTATAAATGACTTTGGCAGGGCTTGAGAGTATGCAATACAATCACATCATTTTTCCAAGTTCCCATTTCCAGAGTCTAACTAAGCATCAAATGCTTCAAGTGAATGCCCCAGCAGGCAGCAAGCTGGTCTCATACCCGCTCTCAGAAGCAGTGAAATCTGATGCCATATCAAGGAGAAACAAAGCATACTTTTCTGTCCTCTGGTGCTGGCTCACATTGTAAGTAACTAAGGCTAGAGCTGCAGGACACTAATGCCATGACACTGAACTTGACTATGGCCTTTTTCTGTGCTTGGTGAGGATCTTTGAGAAAGAAAACAAGTAAGGATTCTATGCTGAATAGATTCATATGGCCAATGTGTTAGTCAGCTTTTTGTCACTGTGACAACCAACTTAGAAAGAGGAAGGGCTTATTTTGGCTCATGGTTTCAGTCCCTGGTTGCTTGGCCCCACTGCTTTTGGGCTTGTGGTGAAGTAGAACATCATGGCAGGAGCAGGTGGCAAAGGAAACCTGTTTACCTCATGGCAGTTGGGAAGCAAAAGACAGAGGAGGGGTCAGGGGCCCAATTATCTTCTGCAAAGTCACACTCCCAATGACCTAACTTCTTTCCATTAGGCCCCACCTCCTAAAAGGTCCACCGCCTCCCCATGGTGCCACAGGCTGGCTCCCATGACTTTACCATATGGCTCTTGGGCGACACTTAAGACCCAAACCATTAAAGCTGATGAGTTTATTATTCCAGCTTTCTTGTTAATGATTCTGGATTGTTGTGATGGTGTGTTCACATGGGTCCTTCCACTTTAACATAAACATATGTTTGACTCGAATTCTACATAAACTAGGAATTATTTGATGCTATTTTTTAGTTGTAATAACTTTATTTATTAACATAAAATTATTTGGTTTAGAATATGCATAATGCATATGCATATGGATATATAATATCTAATTCATCTTAAAATTTTATCCAGATAATAGTGTTCTCATTTACATAATGTTTTAACGTAAGTAAAGTGGTCAAAGGTGGCTCTGGGTCTTGAACTCATGTAGATTTCTCCACTACTTCAGTGTATATTTATAACAGCTCCTCAAAGGCAAGGCTATTATTATTCTCAATTACACATGAGTAGACAGAGGCTTAACAGGAAAAAGGCTTAAGTGAGCTGCCTAATATCACAAGACAAAGCAAAGTTATAACTAGGATCCCAGCATATGCTCTTTTCAACAAGATGTGGGAGGGAAGAGGTTTATTGCAGTGGTCTTGAACACAGAAACTCACTAGAAGGCAATAGGCAAATGAATGAAAAATTACATCAATTCAATGGATATTATGCTGTCATTAAAAATCATGATATTAAAGTTTAATATGAGGATAACAGCTACCATTTTTTGAATGCTTACTCTGTGATAGGAACAGCAATAGCTCTTCATGTGAACATCTAATTTGGGTTACACAATCCCATGAGACAAGCACTGGCACTGTCTGCGTTATACACAGGAAAACTGAAGCTAAAGTAAATCACTTGCACAAGAGAACTTAGCTGATTATAACAAGACTATCTGACTGTAAAGCAGGGTTTCTCAATCTTGGGACAATTAACATTTTGAGCTTGATTCTTCTTTGATGTGGTGGGCTCTCCTGTGCATTGTAGGACATTAAGCAGAATCCTTGGTGTCTACTCACCAGTGGTAAAAACCGAAACTGTCTTCAAACATTACCAAATGTCTTCTGGGAGGACAAGATCACTGCAGGTTGAGATCACTACTTGAACGACTAGTTTTAACCATTTTGCTGTATATGCCTCTCCCAACACCTGTAGCCTTCATACAGAAACCTGGTGGTGGGAGAGACAGACATGGTCATAAATAGGATTTCCTGAGAGGCAGCCTGTGAGACTCTGAGACCTGCGTGCAGGAGGCTGGGGAGGAGGGGAAGCACTGTTCTGGAGAACCTCCCCTGTGAGGGAGGGGAAACTGGGCAAGGAGAGGGTTGAATAACAACAACTAGTAAAGAAATGCCTCGGCCAATTCCACAGCTGGCTGGCCCTTTCCAGTTGAGCTGTCTGGAGACAACAGGCCTGGCCTTTATACCATCCCCACAGACTATTCTTTGGATGTGTGCTACCTGCAAGGAGGGGTGTATTCCAGAGCAAGGTGGTGCTCCCTGAGGGCAATTATGGGCCGACTCACAGACAGCACGACAGCGACCCTATACTCCCATACCTGCCCTCCTTGTCCAAATGGCAATCTGAGTGGAACATAGCAGACACATAGATGAGCATTATTGACTGAATAATAAGTGATTGTAAAATGTATGAGTACCCAGATCAAGGCTGGAAAGTAATAAACAAATTAAAATACTCATTAATATGACAGTACTATAAATAGTTTATTTTCTTCTTTTTTCAAAGTTAAGTGCAGATCTGGCCCTGGTGGTTCATGCCGGTAATTCTAGCACTCAGGAGGCAGAGGCAGGAGGATCATGAGTTTGAAGTCAGCCTGAGCTACATAGAAAGACCCTGTCTCAACCACAACAAAAAGATGAATACAATATTGTCATCATTCTATTCACGCCATTTAAAAAGAAATGCTGAGACCCCAGAAAATGCAATTTGTACCTTCAAAATACCATATGTATTATATATCCATTTGGTTATAGTTATGTCCAAACCTTTCTATCTGTCCTAAAATGCAGGGAACTTCCATTCATAGCAATGTCAGCAAGTATTCTAAGCACTTTTATGTGTACTAACTTAAAAATCTCCTTGTTAACCCTGAGGTAAATACTTTATTAACTGTTTTTCAGAGAAAAAAATTAAATTCCTAAGAGGTTAATTGAAGATCTACATAGGAGTAAGTGGTGGAACTGGGCTATAGCTCTCAAATCTTGGCTGTTGCCAACCCTATTTGATCACCTACTATGTACCTTTATTTCACACAACATCTGTAAGGTCCCCTCTCAATAACAGTAATTTATCTTCTGATTCTAGTTCTTCTTTTAAAAAAGTAGAATATAGAGCTAGCAATGTAAAACTATGCTAACGGGTAAAAACATTGCCTTCAAAACTCCTATTTTTAAAGTCTTTTGAAATTTAAAGGCATTTGGATGCCAATGGAGATTGTAAAAATAAAGCGATGTTATTTTTCTTTAGAGCATCGAATCTTTCTTCTGCTTTCAACACAACAGAGGAAGTTTTATAGATACCTGTTTGGATGATTCTCTTAGAGTCAAAGTTTTACCCTCCCAAGAGACTTAAGATTCAAGAGAAAATTGCCTTCAAGCTAATTCACCAGGAGCCATTCCTCATCCTCTGGAGCAAAGTGGAAATTTTGAGTCAATTCATTAGTATTCTGAAAGCAAATTATTTTACCAAAAGGTGAGTGATTTTCTATGTTGAAAATTTCCAATGAATTTTAAAAAAATGAATTTCTAACCTCAACCTTAAAAATAGTCTTTTTCTTTAGGGGAAACTATAAAGCATTTAATCTTTTATCATGAAGTATGATGTTACCTGTAGGTTTTTCATTGATATTTTCAAGTTGAGGCAGTTCCCTTCTATGTCTAGTTCACTGAGTTATGAACAGAAATGGACGTTGAATTTTGTTGAATGTTTTTTCTATATTGATTGAGAATATCATGTAGTTTTTCTTAGTCTGTTCAAGTTGGATTACATGGCTGATTTTTGAATACAGAATCAGTCTTGCATTCATGGAATAAATTCCACAGGGTCTTGTGTTTTATCATTTTAATATACTGTTGAATTTCTTTGGATAAAATTTTTTAAATTGTGTTAAAAATGATCTTTTTTCTTTTTTTCTGAGAATAGTCATGGCCTTTATCACAATCAAACCCTTTAAAAACTTGTCCTATAGGAATACAGTGTATGTGCCAGATCACCAGATAAACAAGGCCTTCAAAAGGTCCACAGGTCAATCATCTCAATAGACACTTTATTTGCAATGGAATGCATATTATATTGAAAATATGAAAAATAAATCACATCTCTCCAAAATTATTTGGGACATATTTACACAAATTCTGACCATGCTATTTAGTTGACAATGTGATAGCTTATAAAACATGGGTACACGGTGGTGCTTGCTTTTCAAAGACTGGCATTTGCATCTGAAACTTGAAGAAGGCTGACCATGGAATGTTAACAAACAACAGTTTTTTTCTTTCTTTAAAAACCTGCTTCCTCACTGCTCGGCCAATCACCAGCAGGCCAGCTTCAAATTGCTTCAAATCACATGTGGGTACATCTCCCCAGCTTCTATGCAGATGGTTCTAATGACCAGGAGTTCTGCTTCCTTCATGGGACAAGAACTCTTGTTGTGGAGGGATTAAACCCAGGGCCTCATACATGCTAGGCAGGAACACTGTCCCTAATGCCCTTTCCTCCATTTGGCAAATATACTACTAACAAAGTCACAGATCGCTTTTTCTCAATCCTATATAAATGTAGATTGGCTATTCAATACTGTAGAATAAAAAGCTGTCCTTCAAAACTGGGTAAAGAATTTTTAAAATTGTTCTTTAAAATCCATCCACTACACATCCACAGTGAACATCTTTAGGTAAATCGGTATATTTCTCTTGAAAGAATCACTGTGGGATTCAATATCAAGATCTATAATTTCTCAATATCAAGATCTATAATTTCCAAATTTAAAATTTTTTCAGCTGAGGGTGTTTATTGGTAAAGCAAAAACACTCACAAGAAAATGAAAATAAATGTTCATTGGCCTATCCTCACCCCACAAAGCTCTACGATGCATGGAATCTATGGATCCATGTTCATTCAAGTCTTAGATCCTTCTTCTAAGCCTGCTACTGAATATATTACTCATATCGGCAGCCAAACTAAACTATATCACTTTCCTCATGGACAGAAAATGAATGATGTGTTTATCTCACAGGCAGCAAACTTGTTTAGTGCCAGAGTTAAAATCAGGGCTCCTTAGGAGAAATGAAGTGTTTGATATATGAGTGAAAAAAAAATGTTAAATCAGGACTTTCATCTTAAGCCAGACTTCATAACAGTGTTTACATTTGAGGAAAACTCCTTTAAGCAATATATAGTTTTCTTTTTAACCATCACTGGAAAAAAATACCCAAATTGAAATGAGAAATTTGATTTGATTCATACATGATTAGAGGACTCCAATTTGCTTACTGAGGAAAATGTTCATTTTGAAAGGCCCCTTTATAGACAAAATTCCCTGACCTCAGGGAATTTGCAGATCTAAGTAGATTCGTGCTAAGAAAGTATGCTTAAGGAGCTTCATGATACTTACCCTGTCCCAGAATTAGTTGTTCTCAGGAACCAAGAGAGCAAGTAGAGGAAGCATTCAGTGAGTCAACAGAAACTACCTCCTGGGTGCTGACGAATTGCACATTTTTTCCTTCTTTCAGTCATTTTTCCCAACAAAGTTACTGAGTTGACTGTGTAGGAGGCTGGGTGCCAATACAGTTCAAGGACAAAAGTTCAAATTTCCAGATGGGACATTCCTTTAAATTTTTCAACTTTTTACATTTCATGTTTATTTAAGGGATGGGTTTCCTATTGGCCCTGCCCTTTTGTTCTTTTGGGGGCAGAGAGGTTGAAAGTATTTTTATCCTTCTCTGTGAAGCTGACATGTCAGGCTTCACTGCACCTTAGGTTGTTTGTATGATTTTCTTTACAAGTAGAATAGAGTCAACAAGATATTAAATTATATGCATTCGTATTTTGTTTGGTTTTGGTAAGCACGCTTGTTTTTTTGTTCTGGAAAAACTTATTAAACCATGATAATTCCATTGTGCTAAAGCAATAAAAACCACCCTACTTTTTCTGATTTCTGATATTTCACTGTTATATGCTAACAGGGGTTCAGACTAGAAGGCAGTGAAGAGATTCAACATAATAGCAGAATGAGGGCTATAGAAAAACAAGCAACCATGATTCTGGTAGTCCCATTAAGAGCCATGGCTGTTGTAAGAAAAATGTTCCAGTAGTCAAGAGGGAGCCTGGGCATATTTTTTTCAATAATGAGATAGCCTAGCTGTATACAAAAGTTGTTGTTGTTAGGTGCCATGGAGTCGAGTCTGAGTCACAGCCACCCTATGAACAACAGAATGAAACACTTCCCAATGCTATGCCGTGCCTGCCCTGTCAGCACTTCTCTCTGATTAGTAGGGTTTTCAATAGCGGATTGTTTGGGGAGTGGGTTTCCAGGTCCTTCTCTTGTTTTTGCTTTGCTTTGGACAGAACCCAGGGCCTCAGAGAGCACAGAGCAAGCACTCTACTGACTGAGTTAAATCTCAGCCTATAGTGAAAGTTAACAACATACAAATGCCTTTTAAAAAACCTGCATCAAGCCTACATTTTCAATTATTTGGTATGGATTTTATTTTTTTATAACATAAGAATTTAGAAGGAAAATCGTCCATTTGGAAAGAGCGATGGATTAATTGGAGTTATTATCTGCGTATATTAAAACTACAATACTATGAAACATTCCCTATGAAGTACAGCAATAGTTCTAAGGAAGCCAAATCAAACTTGATTTAAGAAATTTTTCTATCTGGTTCTCTGAGCTGTCATATATACATATTGCATTTTTAAATCGTGGCAGCATATTTTCACAGTCCCCAGAAGTAGAAGTCCTCTTAAGGTTTTTATTTTGTTTTGCTACCATTTGCTTAAGTTTTAATTCTTAATGGGCATAGTGGAGCATGCCAGTGATTCAGTAGGCTGAGGCAGGAGGATCTCGAGTTCAAGGCCAGCGGCAGCCTGTGTAACTCAGTGACACCCTGTCTAGAAATTTAAAAAATCAAAATGGGGCTGTGGTGCAGTCTAGTGGTAGAGCACTTGCAAAATATGTGGAAAGCCCTAGGTTCAACTCTCATGTACCACAAAAAATAAAAATAAAAATAAAAATAATTATTTTTCCCCTGCAGCTTTTTGGATGAATTGCATGCTCAAATTTTCATCATTTACATTTCACTGAGGCTCTTTTTTTTTTTTTTAGGAAGAAGGACAATAAAGACATCTGTAGCATAAACTTCTAATTTCATTTCTTGACTTAGCAGTGGTCTGATACTGACCATTCCAATTTGGATGCTGGAAAAACACTGACCAAAACTTTGTGAAGACAATAATGGAAAATGGAGATTTGTTAGTAAAGCCATGCAGATAGGAAGTGATTTTCAGCCCCAAGAGGATTTGGTATCATCCGTGGCTCCTTCTACACTTAAAAAGCATCTGCCCTTGTGGATTTGATCATCCTTTGATTTAACACAGAAGAGGGTTTGTTCTACCTTTAAAAGCACATCCTCTTTTACTCCCTCAGACTCCTGAACAAGTGGCTGCTAAAACAAGACTAGAGTTGTTTTCTTGTTGAAAAAATAGAGTTTATCAGTCCTTCCTTTTTTGATTTCTGAATTTAGCAACACAATGAAAACACATAACTCTTAAATTTCTCAGAGTAATAAAAAGCAAAATAGTTGGTTTCCCTGTGCAACACTACCTTCAGTATGAAAATAAAAACTTATGATTCCTAGTCCTTTCAAATATTTACAAACTGTATTTTAAAGTATGAGATCCTTCAATGTGCTTCTAGAACAAAGTAAAATGATCCGAGAGTATGGTTCAAGTCAGGTGTGCAAAGCTCACAGTGAAGGGTATTGTAGTCTGGACAGGGACACAAATACTCTCAAGTAAGTTGAATGCTTCTCTTTCCCTCCACTACATTTTTGAACTGAAATATTTAATGCATTCATTTTTTGGTGCCAAGTATTGAACCCAGGGCCTGCCACTCCATCATTGAGCTACACTCCCAGGCCCCAAAAGGACTCTTATTAAACCTTCACACATCGATAGCAGAGGCTCCTATAGCAGACCCAGCCCTGCCACCTAATCAAGGTATGATCATCCTGCCATCAGCTGTCTTATGTTTGAAATATTTTGAAATCAAGTATTATTACTACTGATTTCCTTTTAGAAAAATATTACCTTGAGCATTAGATTTTCATAATTATACAATTCTGAGCTTTTAGCTTTTTAAAAACTTCTACACAAACTATATATCTAAGGAAGAAACCTAAAAAATGTAATATCAGATTTTAATTTTAACTACCTGGGATAACAATGAAAGTGTCCAACCTTCTGAAAATGCCCTAGGAATATTGAATGGATTTTAATGTTTCCCCTCCACCGCCCTTTTTCTTTTACAAGATTAGAATTTACCAGGGAATAAGTTCTTGAAAATAATTTTCTTTTTTGGAAAAGGGCCTACATTCAGAAATGTCATAGAACAGGCATTTTTTAAAAAACTAATAAATAAGCATAAACCAAAATACATTAAAATAAAATTACAATGTCATCGTTCCTAGAAGGTCCACTACATTAGAAGATCCTTTCAAAGGTTCATAAATAAAGTCTTCTTGACTCAAAATCACTTCCTGCACCGTGGTGAAGAATATGCAGAAAACTACAAGAGGAATCGCAAGTTATCAGTTGGGTGATGTCCAAACTACTTGATCTGATGCAGGGTGGGAAGACTGTTTTGTTTTTGATCCAAGTGAAGACAATCGAAATGTGCTCGTCCCACTTCCTCAAGTCCTCAAAACCTGGAGAGAAACGACACCGAATGAAGAAGGTTGCTCAGAATCCTCTAAGACCCAATTGTCTTCAGGTCAGTCCCGAGGACAAAGCATGCTAAAAAAGGCACTAACTAGATCACTTGCAGTGCCCAGGTACACAATTATGTGACACTGGGGTGCGCGCCACTGAACAAGGGCGATCAGGGTGGGAGGGGAGGTGGTCCGCCAGGCCTCCCTGCCTCGCCCGAGTCCCCTCATCTTCTCCTCTCTGCCTAGAGTCTCTTCCACCTGCCTAGAAACTTGGGATGATTTCTCATTTCTCGAGGCAAAAGCCAAACCAAGAGCCAAACCCGTAAAGAATCTTCCTACTCCTCCCAACAGTGGCGCAACCCACTGCTTGGCAACCAGAGTTGCTGGGACCTTACCTTGTCCGGCCCAGGTGCTGCCCCCTTCAGGCAGAGTTGGGGGTGCTATGGAGAAGCCGGTGGCCGTGCTGCTGTGAGTGCGGTTCCGAGTGTGGCTGTTGGTGCGAGTGCTGTAGTTGGTGCGGATGAGGGTGCGGGTGAGGATGAGGATGAGGATGCGAGTACGGATGGAGCTGCTGAGGCTGAGGCTTGGGTTGGGGTTGAGGTTGAGCCTGAGGCTGGATCTGGATCTGCGGCTGCGGCTGCTGCTGCTGCTGCTGCTGTTGGACCAGGTGTTGCTGCTTCTGCCGCGTAGACTTGACGGCCAGGATGGCCTGACGGTTCTTGTACTGCACCATCTGCAGCGTGATCTCGGCGTTCCAGCCTTGGTCCTGCGGGCACCGAAAGTCGATCTCCTTGCCTTCCGCCATCACCACAGTGAAGTACATATACTTGCCCTTGCGCTCCACGCAGTCCACGGTCTTCATGTTGGAAAAGTGTAATTCCTTGAGCTTGACTGGCGGCTCAAGGCCGGCGACAGCGGGGCCGCTGGGTTGGGATGGTTCGACCGTTCCCTGCCCAGGTTGTTGTTGCTGCTGCTGCTGCTGCTGCTGATGTTGCAGCTGCTTGGGCGGAATCAGCAGCAGCCCTTCCTCAGTGAGGATGCAGCACTTTTTCTTCCAGAGCTGCAGCAGCCCGTCGCTGCGCTTCTCCAGCACGCCCTCCTTCAGCGCCTTGCAACCGCTGCTCTCCAACATCCTCCCGGCATAAGGGGGCCCGCTGCTCAGTTCGGCTTCTCCGCTTCCAGCCGCCCGGGCTGGGGGCAGCAGCAGCAGCCGAGCGCCGTCCTCGCCCCAGCGACTCCCTCGGCCGCCCGGCCGGAGTGCGCAGAGGAGGCTAAGGCGCAGGAGGCAGAGCGGCGGCGGCTCTGGGTCCCGGCAGAAGCGCAGCCGAGTCCTGAGCCGCCACAAAGTCCCAGAGCTGCGAGCTGCCTCGCCTCTGCCGTCCTCTTGCGAGCTCTCACTGAAGGGCACTGGCCAGGCCCCCTCGCGGCGCTTTTGAATGGGCCATCCTCCCCACCCCCGAGTGACACCCAGCGGAAAAGGCGGCTCCTGGCGCCCGTACCGCTGGGAAAAGCCCAGCTCCGAGAGGCGCTCGGCGGCCGGCGCACGCCTCATTAACTTAGGGCCTTCCCAAAGCCTGCTGCGAACACGCCCCCTTCCTTCCTCGCTCCGCCTCTCGCAACTCACTGGCTTCAGCGCTTCTTCACCGGGAAAGCAGTGGGAACTCCCAAAACTCCACTCCTCCACCCGAGGCAATCGCCGAGGGCGTCCCAGCTGCCTGGGGGACTAATGCAGACGCCCAGAGGGCGCTGAGAGGCCATTCCCATTGTCCCGCCCCTCCCTGACCCTTGGGGCTTTCTGCTAATAACCTCAAAACGTGAAGACTGGGCTGCGGTGATGTATAACAGCTTTCAAACAGTGCCTGGAATACCAAGTCTACCCTCAGGAATTAGACCTAAGGTTTGCACTGGGCTTTGAGATCCCACACCAGTGTCTTGGCCTTGAGGAGCAGGGAGATAGGGGATGCCACGAAGTCCTGCGGAAGTGACTTCCCAAGACACCCACATAAACCTTTCAGTGCACAAAGGCCAAGAAAACATCATAATTTTGCTCATTGTCATTAAATAGCTTTTTTGTTGTTGTTAGTAGAAAACTTGCTTAATCAAAACAATAGGGCTACCCTCTGTCCTGTTTGGAAGGGGTACAGTAACATGGACCCACTTCAGGTAGCATTTCTCCTTTCTTTTTCCACCAGAGAGCACAGGCTCTCCAGCTTCCTCCTTGTCCAACAGTCTGCAACACCTCTTAGAACAGCAATTCAACTAACTACACACTGGTAGAATGTCCAGTACTAGGAAGTCCTACATTTCAAGGCATAGCTTAGCCCTCCAAATGCCTGGTCGTCCTTCGTGGGTGCTTCTCTACAAATGCCTAATGGGCCAGATGGGCTTTGCAGTCTGTGACCTGGGGAAGGTAACATGGCCCTAGCTTATAGGTCCTTTCTACTCCTACACTTAAGCAATTTCTGTAGAAGCTGCTTCCTTCTGCAATAAAGAATAAAAAGCATAAACTGAAATCTAGCTTCCTATTGGGGAAAATTCATCCCTTGATGTTGGGGACTTTTAAAATCATATCTCACAACAAGGGTCCCTCATGACAGCCTGAGGGGCTGACCCCTAGTTGACCCCAGGCTCATCTCACTCACTCACACCAGCCCCTCCCATCGAGTGAGCAAAGATGGCCCCTGGCCAGCCTGACCTGCTCTAACCACCCTAAATTTGATTGGCTCCCCTCAGCATTTTCAGATAATAACTGTCCCCACCTGGCAGTTATATCAGTTTACCCGCTGTACCTGTCAGGTGTGTGCCCTGATTGGCTGAATCCCAACATGTGACCCCTCCAGGACCCTATAAAAGTAGGGCTCCTGGACCCCCTTCACCCTCACCTCTCTGACCGTCCTTTAATTGCTACCTGAACCCCATCACCTGGACCAGCGCTCCCTACTCCAGCAAGATCTTCTAGCAAGCCAGGGGGATCAAGCCCAGGGGCACCAAAGAGCCAAAGGATTCTAGCAAGCCATAAAGAGCCTCCCAATTCCTCCCATCCTTGGGAAGGAGGGAGGTAGAGAAGGCGAGCCACGAGAGGCAACATCAACTGACCGAACACCAGCAGCTGTGGCTGTGCCTTTAAGGCTGAACTGTACCAGCACTCAGCCTGCAGGCCTAGGTCCAGCACTTAAAGGGCATAGAGCTCTGCTCTATAGGGGCAGCTTGCTCCTTGCTCTCCATCAGGGGAGCACCCAATAAATCTTACCTACCCTTTTTTACCATCAGAAGGTCTCCCAAAGTCCTTCATTTATGCCACCAGCCAACTTGTTATGTTGTAGGTTTGGCTCTAATCTTAGCTGGGCTAGAGCTAAAACCCCAACACCTTGAGAGAGAGCACCAAGGACATTCAACCCTGAGGATATACAAGAATAACATGAAAAAGAAATAAACCTTAAAGTGTGGACATGTCAGAGCTGGCCAGGGTAACAGGTAAGGCTGCTGCTGTGCCCAAAGTGGAATAAGGGGGACTTTAGCTCTTCTGTGCCACATTAAGAAATTCGAACTTAATCTTAAAGTAATCAAAGCAAAAGATGTTTTGTAAACAAGGGAGGTCCTGAATCTTAATTGAAGGTACAATGTCTGATGGAATGGGACAATTCCAGCCCAATCCCACTAAATTTAACTTGGCTAGATCTCAGGACCTTCACATAGTTAATACTTAGTCTTTTAAGGATAAAGGCAATTATTAGAATTATGGAAAGATCTCTAGTAAGATTATATGTATATAAATGAAGATTTACAGTTCTGTAATGACAAACATTATACCTAACATCTCTCTTTCCCTGCCTTTGTAGGACAACAGCATTCCAGAGAATTTCTACATGACCAGCTGTCCACCCTTTTAACAGAATGACATTCTTTAGCTCATTTGAAAAAGATACTTCCTTTAAATCTGAAATTCAGAGTCTGAGAAAGCAGATGTGGTTGGTAAAGACATTTCATATGGAAAAACATAACCTGACTGGGCAAAAAAAAAAAATGATTATTCAAAAGTACAAGCCATTTTCTTAGGAGAAACTGAAGAACATTTGATGCTATCTAACCTTCTGTAGTTTACCAGGATGCAATGAATGCATTCTATTTTCCCAAATTATTTGAAAATGTCTGAACAGCCAATACAATTTTCAAAAGCACCCAATTAATTATACCTAGAGACTTCAAAGGGGCTGGGATTTAGCTCAGTTGGTAGAACACCACTCTGCAATCTCTGAGGTCCCAAGTTCGATTCCCAGCACCGCAAAAATGGGAGAAGGACCTGGCAACCCACTCCCAAGGCAATCCCGAAACAATCTGCCATGAAAACCCTATGAGGGTCGCTATGAGTCGGACACGACTCGACGGCACCTAACAACAACAACAAGAGACTTCAAAACTCAGGATTTCCTATTGGCTGTTTCATAATGAATTAATGACCATTAATTTTGTGATCACTGGAGGACGTGGCAAACCATTCCCAAAGCAATCCCCCCAAAAAATCAGCCACTGAAAACCCTATGAGCGTTGCTATGAGTCAGACTCAACTCCATAGCAGCTAACAACAATTTTGTGATTAGCTCAGAAATAAGTCTACAATATGCTCTCACTAACCACAATGAATTGACTTAGTATTAGAAACCTTTGTATTAGAATCTTGTAGATTGGTGATAGCTTTGCTCTTAAATTGACAGAAAATCCATTAAACTGTTAAAAAATCTTTGTATATATAATGAACACCCACAAACGTCACTTAAAAGTTACTAAAGTTTAGAAAACTAGCTAACAAAAATATTGTTAAAGAAATCTGACATGATTAATTCAAATTGCCTTTTATATTGACAATATCAGGTTGGCTGTAAGTAGTATCTGGCAATTGTTCATTTCTTCCTCTTGCAGAGGTCTTCACTTGACTTCATGGACAGCACTAAGTCTTCCTTCTACCTTTGTGGTCACTATCTCAGTCTCCTGTTATCCCCAACCTTTTAATATTGGAGTGCCCTAGATCAGTCTTTTATTCGCTTCTTCACACTCATTCCCTTGTTGATCTCATCCAAGTCTCATCACATGAGAGATTGCTAAATTTGTATCAACTTGTACCTAACTGCTTATTGCCAAGTAAGAAAAGACTACTAAAGTTAAAAAGTAATTAACATGACAGGCAAGGGAACACTTCTAGCAAGGACATTCATTGAGTTGATCACTACTGGGAAAAGTCTGAGGAGATTTTAGGTCACAGAAGTGGAGTTCATAGAACTTTTGCTTTAAAAAAAACCCTGAAAAATAGCACTCTAGTCAGAATGGAATAATCTATGGATTTATACACAATTAAAACAAGTTCCTGGATGGACCTGGTTTGGTAAAGGTCTGAAGAATCACAGCTTTAGCTGGTTAAAGTGGTTGTCATGAAAAATATCCTTTAGTTTTGATATATTCCAGGCCAATGCTACTGTAAGTCAAAATGTCCTTATACTCCTCTACAGTACTATTTGGGTATTTTAGAACTCCAACCTATCAGCTCCCAAACTGATCTCACCATTACCTATTCTACCTGCACCCCCTCGCCAATGATGGTTACCCACCTGTACAGTTGTTCAGGCCAAAAACCTTGGATCAGTTCTGCCCTTACCCCAGGCAAAGACAAGCCCTTATCCAGAACCCTGAGGTTTAGAACACATACACTGAGGATTAGCTCTGCTCACTTATGTTCAGGCATAAACTCAAACCTGCTTTCCCAAGTTCTTGAGTCAGAATACAGCACTGAATATATTTTCATTTACACACATGGTGTCTCCATTGTACTCTTGTCCCAGGACTGCAAATGTGTTAGAAGCATGCCTGCCTTGCAGTAACCTTTATTTTTAATCTCAGTATCTTCAAACTACAGCATCTGGAGTGTATTACCTTGTTACAAACCTGATCTTAATCACCACCATCTCCCCTCTGGATTACTTTAATGGTCTCTTGTCTCCTGGTTTTATCCTTGTCCTATAACCTAATCACTTTTAAGACTTTGCTCAAATGTCACCTTCTCAATGTGGCCTATCCTGATCACTCTGTAATTCCAACGTCTGGATTCCCCTTAATTTTTTCTGTAGTATGTATTATCTTCCAACATAGTACTGAATAATTATGCCTATTCCTTATTTCTGTCCTTAATAGAATGTGAGCTCTTCATGGCAAAGATCATTATTTTTGCCGTATCCCATATCACCTAAAATAATTCTTGACATACACATGCTCAGTACACGTAGAAAATTTCAATTTAGCTGGGTGTGGTGGCCCACACCTGTAATCCTAGCAACTTAGAAGGCAGAAGCAGGATTGTGAGTGCAAAGCCAGAGGCAGGCTATGTAACTTATCAAGGCCCAGACTCAAAAATTAAAAATGGTTTGGAGGTCCAACCAGTGGTAAAGCACTTGCAAAGTATGTGCATGGCCTGGGGTCCAACCTCCAAATACCACAAACACACAAAAATTAACCACTATACATCTTAAAAGGGCTGGAGTTTAGCTCAGTTGGTAGAGTGTTGATGTGTGTATTCTGAGGCCTGGGTTCCATCCTCAGCACCACAAAAATGCTCCTGGCTGCCCACTCCTGAAAATGATTCCCAGTCAGTCAGTCACTGAAAACCCTACAAATAGCAGAGAAGCACTAACATAGTACTGGGCATGGCACAGTGTCAGGGAGTGTTTCGTTCTGTAACACATAGGGTCACTATGAGTCAGATCCAACTAATACCAGCACCACCACCACATCATAAGAATAAATCAGTTTCTTCAACTGCTTTTGACCTATTTCTATAATATATTCTACTTTTAAAAATATAACAAGACTATGAAAAAAAATTCCAAAGTTTGCCATACCAATGTTTGGTATTTTTTAAATGGACAATTACTACACATGCTAATCCTCTGAATTTTAACTATTATATTCCATAGATGCTATCTAAATTAAGTCCCACAAACCCTTTTCTGAGCAATACTGTGAGGTGTTAGGTGTGGTAAAGCACACTTGAAATCCTAGCACTTGGAAGGCTGAGGCAAGAGGATCAAGGCAAGTTACATGTCAAGACCCTGTCTCAAAATATGTTGTTGTTGTTGTTAGGTGCCGTCGAGTCAGTATCCGACTCATAGCGACCCTCATAGGGTTTTCAATGGCTGGGTGCTTCGGGATTGCCTTGGGAGTGGATTGCCAGGCCTTTCTCCCAGTTTTGCGGTGCTGAGAATTGAACTCGGGACCTCAGAGACTGCAGCGCAGCACTCTACCCACTGAGCTAAATCCCAGCCCGTCTCAAAATATACCAGTATATAAAAATACACACTCTCTCTCTCTCTCTCTCTCTCTCTCTCACACACACACACACACACACACACACACACACATAGCAACCTATTATTGTCTAGCAAGAATAATGAAAAGGTAGGAAACACCAAGCTTTATTTGGCAGCTAAGTAGCCAAATACTTCCTTAAAAGTCCATTAACCAACACTGGCTTAAAGAGAGTTAACAGGAGAACTTGTAAAGCTGCATTTGGATAGAGTAAAGGTCAAATGTCTTTCAAGAGTTAAGCAGGGCACGGCAAAGCATTCCTGTAATCCCAGCACTGGGTAGGATGAAACAGGAAGACCTCAAATTAAAGGCCTGCCTGGGCTACATAGCATGACCCTATCAACAGGATAAAATAAAACAATAAAATAAAAATAAGCAAAAAAAAAAAAAAAAAAAAACTTACACTCTATGAAAATGTCAGGCCAACTAAATACTCCCACAGAACGCAACTTAGACTTCTTAGCTACATACTCCTGCTTCTGAAATTCTACCCAGAATACATAATAAAAATTCTAAGCTCCAAAATGCCTAGCGTTTAAACGCCTAAATATTAACTCTCTTCAATGCAGACCTAGAATTCTTGGATGTCTGGCGGCCTTCTTTTCTTACCTTACTAGTTGATGAACTGATGCCTCCTAGTGATCAACTGGTGTAACACATGGTTGGTGTTCTATTCGGTGTCCTTTAAAAAAAAATTACAAAGCTGAGGATGTACCTCTGCTAGAGGGCTTGCCTAGTATGAGGTCCTGGGTATGATCTCCAGCATAGGAAGGAAAAGGGGTAAGGGTATCACAACTTGTTTATGGATCAAGCAATGCCAATCAGCTGTTTCTGTTACTTGTGCCAATAGCCTAATTCAGGTTCTTCTCTCAGGCTCTCAAGTGGCCCAACTATTTGATCTATACTATCATACACATTGGGCCTGCAGCTGTAGCCCTGTGGCATCGGATCCCATCAGATCTTGGAAGCTAAGCAGGGTCGGGCCTGGTTAGTACCTGGATGGGAGACTGCCTGGGAACACCAGAAGCTGTAGGCTTGGGAGAAGGAGCTGGCAACCCCCTCCCAAAAATCAATCTGCCATTGAAAACCCTATGAACAGCAGAGAAGCACTGACAATAGTGTTTCCCCTGTTGTACAGAGGGTCGCTATGAGTCGGATACCGACTCGACGGCACCTAACAACAACAACATCATACACATTGGGGCTCGGGTCAGCACTGCAAATAGGAGGACATGGCAATCCACTCTCAAAGCAATCCTGGAAACAGCCAGCCATTGAAAACCCTATGAGGGTTGCTATGAGTCAGCCTTAACTCAAGGGCACCTAACAACATCATATACACCAACACCAGTTTTTCCTCCTCTCCACTTTACTTTCTTATGGTACTGTGGATTAAACACAGGGCCTTGAGTATGCTAGGAAACTCCTCTACCACTGAGTCAAATCTCCATCCCATCATGCTTTCTTTAGATATCATAGAAAACTTTCAATCACATCCTATAGTGTAAGATTCCAGTTCATTACACTGACATGGAAAGCCCTCCAGAGTCCTATTTGCCTTTAGTTTGGTCTTCCTTTTTTTTTTTTTTTTGGCATGGGGGATGGGGGGGTGCTGGGGAGCTGAACCCAGGGTCTCAGCATGCTTTGCAAGCACTCTATGAAAGAGCTGCATCTCCAGACGTTTGCTAAATTTTTGAGTCAGGGTCTAAACTACATAGGCTGCCTCTGGCCTTAAACTTTCAATCCTCCTGCCTCCACCTCCCCAGTCACTGAGATTATAGGTGTATGCCACTACACCCTGCTATACTCAATCTTAAGTGAACTCTAGTCATGTATTTTTTGCTCACTGCCTTTGTAGCATTTTGTTCCCAAAACCCCAATTCAAACCCCACCACTTTGTTTTCTTGTTTAATTCTGTCCCAATTACAAAAACCTCCATATCTGTCTGTCATAATGCGAGTGCTTGCATATTGCTGTGATGCCAAAAGCTATGCTACCAGAATTAGAGATACCAGCAAGGACACCCATGGTGGACAGGTTTCAAACTGAGCTTCCAGACTAAGACAGACTAGGGAAAAGGACATGGCTAACCCACTTCTGAGATAATTAGCCATTGAAAACCCCATGAATAGCAGAAATGAGCCCCCCAGGTTGGAAAGAACTCAAAAAACAAGGGAAGAGTTGCCTCCTCAAAGTAGTCTATCTTAATGATAGGAATGGAGTAAAGCCCCAGGGACCTCCATTTGCTAATGTGGCACAACTCAAAATGAGAAGGAAAATATGTCAACATCCAATAATAATTGGAATGCGGAATGTATGTAGTATGAATCCAGGAAAATTAGAAATTGTCAAAAGGGAAATGGAGCACATAAACATTGACATTCTAGGCACCAGTGAGCTAAAATGGACCGGTATGGGCTATTTTAAATCAGATAACCATATGGTCTACTATGCTGGGAATGACAGATTAAAGAGAAATGGGGTTGCATTCACCATCAAAAGACATCTCAAAATCTGTCCTGTAGTGCTGTCAGTGATAGAATAATATCCATATGCCCACAAGGAAGGACAGTTAATATGACTATGGTTTAAACTTATGCACCCACCACTAAGGCCACAAATGAAGATAGGGGATTTTTATCAGCTTCTACAATCTGAAATAGATAGAACATGCAACCAGATGTACTGAGTAATTACTGGTGACTGGAATGCAAAAGTTGGAAACAAAAAAAAAGTCTCAGTAGCTGGAAAATATGGCCTTGGTGACTAAAACAATGCCGGAGAGCAAATTAAAGAATTTTGTCAGACCAATGACCTTTTCATAGCAAATGCATTTTTCACCAACATAAATGGCGACTATACACATGGACTTCACCAGATGGAACATACAGGAACAAAATTGACTACATTTATGTAAAGAGAAGATGGAAAAGCTCAAGATCACATGTCAGAACAAGACCAGGTGCTGATTGTGGATCAGGCCATCAACTGCTAATACGCAGCTTCAAACAAACTGAAGAAAATTAGAACAAGTATACAAGAGCCAAGGTATAATCATGAGTACATCCTACCTGATTTGAGAGACTACCTCAAAATCAGGCTTCATATATCAGACACTAATGGTTGAAGGCCAGACAAATTGTGGCATCACATCAAAGATATCATTCACGAGGAAAGCAAAAGGTTATTAAAAAGACAGGAAAAAAACAAAAGACCAAATTATATGTCAAAAGAGACTCTGAAAGTTGCCCTTGAACACTGAGCAGCTAAAGTAAAAGGAAGACATAACAAAGTTAAGGAAGTAAATAGATTTCAAAGGGCACCTCAAGACAAAAAATCAAATATCATAATGACGTGCAAAAAGCTGGATATAGAAAATCAAATGGGAAGAACACACTGTTTTTCTCAAGCTTAAGGAACTGAAGAAAAAAATTCATGCAAAGTGGCAATAGTGAAAGATTCTACAGGGAAAATATTAAACAACACATGAAACATCAAAAGATGGAAGGAATATAGAATTATTATGCCAGAAAATATTAGTGACCAACCATTCCAAGATGTTGCATATGATCAAGAACCAATGGTACTGATGGAATTAGTGGAAGCTACCTTCAAGGAATTGGTGAAACATAAGGCTCCAGGTTCATGGAATACCAATAGGGATATTTCAACAAACAAAGGTAGCACTGGAGGTGCTAATGTGTTTATGCCAAGAGATTTGGAAAGCAGCCACCTGGCCAACCGACTGGACGAGATCTCAATTTGTGCCTATTCCCAAAAAAGGGGATCCATTCAAATGTGGAAATTACTCAACGGTATCATCAATATCACATGCAGGTAAAATTTTGCTAGAGATCTTTCAAAAGTGACTATAGCAGTCTATAGACAGGGAATGGCCAGAAAACCAAGCCAGGTTCAGAAGAGGGCATGGAACTAGGGACATCATTGCTGATGGATATTAGCTGAAAGCAGAGAATACCAGAAAGATGTCTATGCATTAACACTGCAAAGAATGGGGACACTAGAACACTGTACTCATGAGGAATCCATAAAAGGACCAGGAGGCAGTCATTCGAACAAAACAAAGAAGCACTGCCTGGTTTAAAATCAAGCAAGCTGTTTGTCAATGCTATAGCCTCTCACCGTACTTCTTTGATCTCTATGCTGAACAAATAATCTGAGAAGCTGGATTTTATGAAAAACATGGCATAACGATTGAAGGAAGACTAATTAAGAACCTGCATTATGCAAATGACAACTGTTTATTGAAAATGAAGAGGACTTGAAACACTTACTGGTGAAGATCAAAGAACATAGCCTTCAGTATGGACTGCACCTCAACATCAACGAAACAAAAATCCTTACAACTGGGCAGTAAGCAACTTCATGATAAATGGGGAAAAGATTGAGATTGTCCAAGATTTTGCTTCATTTGACTCTACAATCAACAACCACGGAAGCAAAGCCATCAAGAAATCAAATGACAAGTTACAGTGAGAAAAGCTGTTGCAAAAGACCTCTTTAAAGTGTTGAAAAGTAAAGATGTCATTGAAGACAAAAGTACGCCTGACTCATGCCACGGTATTTTCAGTTGCATCATATGGTTGCAAAAGCTGGACACTGAATAAGGGAGAGAGGAAAATGGTTTTGAATTGTGGTGCTTGAGATGAATATACTATGGACTGCCAAAAAAACAGATCTGTTATAGAAGTGCAACCAGAGTGATCCTTGGACACAAAAATAGCTAGACTGCGTCTTACATATTTTGGACATGTTGTCAGGAGGGACCAATCCCTGGAGAAGGATATCATGTTTGGGAGAGTGGCAGGTCACTGACAAAAAGATCCTCAACTAGACGGACTGACACGGTGGCTGCCACGATGGACTTCAGCATAAAGATTGGGTGCATGGCACAGAAATGGGGAGTATTTTGTTCTATTGTACATAGAGTTGCTGAGTTGGACCCAACTTGATGGTACCTAACAATAATAATCACAATACGTTTCAAATTCCCATCAGTAGTTACCAGATACACCTCACTAGGCATCTAAGATCTCAGATGTTTTCATCAATGTACGTTGACAGCACTTAAACTGCGGGAGGACTAAATCTTTCTTGACTGAAAATATATTATTCAAAACAGGGCAAGCAGGCTGAGACATTTTGTTGAAGGTATTTTATCAGTCAACTGACAGGTATGGGTATGGTGATGTACTGGGTACTTATGAGTGACAAATGAAAATAGAGTAGAAGAAATGGTGCAAAGGTTTGGCTCTCTTAGCCCTCAATTCAAAACCTGTAGAAGGTAATTCATTGAAGGTTAAAAAGAAACAGTGTTGTGGTGTCACAAAATTGCAACCACTCAAGTTCAATACTCTGGCATCTGGGTCTTTCGGGGGTGGCAAGCGGACAGGCATCAGCCATCCCAGTGACTGACTTGTGGAAGCATTGGTGGAATCTGTTTAGTCTGAGCACTGCCCTGACCAAGCAGCATAATTCAACCCCCTGCCCTCCATTAAGAAACCATGAACATCTAATTTCCTTTTGCAAGTCCACTTGTACTTAAATCAGGTAAATGATACTGTTGTTTGCAACTCAAGTATCTAATTGAAAAGGGACTAGACTCTGTGAATGACTCCCTCTTTTGCCATCTTCCTATTTCAGTATACCATGTAGTCTGAGGACAGACCATTCTATAGTTACTATCTGTAAGAAAAAACTCAGTAAATAAGCCAATGCTTTTTTAAGGCAATGGAGGACAAGCAGCAGTGCTTGCAGACATTTATTTCCAAAAACTTAAGGAAAAAAGATGGCATTATAGTTTCTCAAGTGGCATAAATGGTAAGTTAGTTCAGAAGTGGAACTCTGGCTTATAGGTCAAGGACCAGAAAATAGAGGCTGCACTACAGTTTTGTGAGTAAAAAGTGATTAATCAATTCTGTGGGATAGCCAGGCCCGGAAAGGCAGAATGCCAGTTTTACACAAGACTGAACTCAGGAAGTCTTTCTGCAGGCTTCTATGCTGCAACTAAACCTGCCAGAAAAGGCAAATCCTATTAGACTAGGCAACATAATTTTTAAAATCACAATCCCTAATTCTGGCTTAAGTAAATTACTGCTAAACAGTGCTCTTTAACAGGCCAGAAATTAGAAAATATGTAATAGCTTTCGCTTACAATGAGATTCCATGTACATTTTTGTCAAGTCACTGTCTCAATCTTGTTTATGTAAGTGTGGTTCTGAGAAAGATATAATGCAAAATAAAGTCAAGACTTGGATGAAATCTAGGTCTCCACTGATAACTCTTTTCGGGCTTTATCTCCAAATTTCCCTTCTTGGGCCTGTGAATTCTGATATGCCTAATCAATTCCTATCTAAACCTTACATTATTCAATTTACGTGGCAGATGTAGCTATCATAACCTCCATCTTTCTAATTCCTATTAAACTCAGACTCTTGCTTTAGGTAGTATGCATGCCCAGGCCTACGGTAACTACAAGTACCTGTGGCCCTATAAGCACAAACCACAAGCTCTTTTAAACAAAGTTGAATGCCAACAGCCTAGAATTCGGACACGATATTCACACCTAAAGCAAACTGAATGATAAAGCAACTTGCCAAGGACAGAAAGCAGAAGGATGGAAGCCTCCCTCTGAGAACCATGAAGCTCCCAGTTCAGTGCTACAGTCTATGTCTAAGCCTAGAAGAAAACTCAGTATTTAAGCCACCTAACAATACTTGGCTTATATGAACTGTAGAGGAGAGGAAAGAATATAAATTGAAATTAGCTCTGATCTCTAAAATACTTTATAATATAGGATTCCAGTTATGAATTTTTTTTAAAAAGTAAACTATTTCTCTTTAAAAACATACAAGTTCATGTAGCCATTGTCATGTTTCTGATTACTTGGAAAACTATTACCCCACTTATTATATCAGCACTATTATAATGAAATATATTTTCCAAAACAAGATAAATTTGTGGCTACTGCAAGATTCCAGTTTTTAAGTTTTCTAAAATCTTATCCCTCCTCCATCATGTAGTTGCCTTCCATTAAACCAGCATGGATTTGGACTCAACCAACAGAATGCATAATTAAGACTTCCTCAAGCAGGTGATTTAAAAAAGGATAAAACTAGCAGTGTTATAGCACAGGCCTGTAATCCCAGCTAGTCAGGAGTTGGGCAGAGTGATTATGAATTTTAGGCCAGAGACAGCCTGTGAACCTTTAATGCGACCCTGTCTCTACTGGGAGGCTGGGGGGTACAACTAAGCGTAAGTACTTGTCTAACATGCATGCATGAGGCCTTAATTGAAAACACCAGTGCCGGATGGGTAAGTGGCAGGGCAAAGTATCAAATTTCTGCCTTGTTAGCTCTTGGAACCCAGTCACCAAGCTGAGAGCATGTGCAGGTAAAGTTTAGGCATCTCAGCTGAGGTCTTCTCAGCTAGCATTGACCCACCAGATCTGTGCATGTAGAACCTTCAGATGATCCCAATCCCTCACTTTCAAAAGCTACCCAAGCTGATGCTCCATAGAGCAACAATAAAACACATTAAGTGCAATCAGGCAAAAATTTAAAAAGCCTCTCATTAAGTTTTAAGGGCTAGTTTTGTTACACAGTACTACAAAGTTTCAACTGTTGATAAACCTTCCTCATTTTCATACTCAATGATATTGTGTTTATAGGATATATACAATCCAGCTTTATTGGTATTCTCAAAATATACTATCTTGTTGTTGTTGTTGTTGTCATTAGGTGCCCTTGAGTTGGTGTACAACTCATAGTGACCCTACATACCACAGGCTTAACGGTATTGTTAGGGCTTCTCTGCTATTCATAGGGTTTTTGATGGCTGATTGTTTTGTGGGAGTGGTTTGCTGGGTCCTTCTCCCAAGCCTACAGCACCTGGTGTTCCCAGGCAGTCCCCCATCCAAGTCCTAACCAGGTCAGACCCCGCTTAGCTTCCAATATCTGATGGGATCAGATTCCACAGTGCTACAGGCAAGAACCAAAGAGAGGAGGTATAAATTTGATGAAAAGGTTCTATGTTGAAGCAATAGAACATATGGAGAAAAGCCCAGTGGCAAGACATAAGCAGAGCTTAAACAGTATAAATGCAGGTTTGCTGATCTCCAAGTTGCTTTTAAGGTTCCAGGCTTTTAAGAAGCCAAATGAACAACAAAAACACTCGGCCTCTATTTTTCAAACTTGCATGAGTAGACTAATCCTAATTCAAGTTTAAAATAAGATAGGCACCCAGCTCAGAAAAATATCCCCAAGTCCCTGGACATGTAAATATTAGGCTGACGATGGCCTAGTGAAAACTTGCAGCATGAGATTCCAGTAAGACTTCATTTAGTGTTATCTAGATCATTTCTATATATTCCCAAAGGCCAAAGAAATAAGTTAGCATTTGAAAACATAATTTAAAAACTGAGATTTCCTGAAACTTAGTTGATTTTGTTAAAAGGGTGACAATCTTTTTCCTTTATTTTTTAATCACAAACATGAAAACTTTTTCAAAATAGGAACAATTCTAGATATAGTATCCAGTCTTACTCTGTTTTGTTAGGCATCTGTTACCTACCTAGCAAGACTGTGACCTTTTATACCAATAACCCCTCCAACTAGTTCTGAAATTAACTTCTGAAGCCAACAAATTGCTTACTTATGTTTAGGAAGCATATTAACTAAATTGCGAGATGGACACAGATGAAAACAGATGCTAAATGACAGGTAACACTAAGGTACATAAATCCCAAAGACTAGGTTTAACTATACTATTCAATCTGTCAAATATTCTTACATATAGCCATGGTAGAGACATTTGTTTAGAGACAACAAAGTTTTTATCAAAAATTAGATCTTTTCCATTTTTATTTATGATTATCTTTACTCCTAGAGAGGAACTTAACCTAAAATTCCTAGGTGGATCGGTGTGTTACTCTTATTTGAAGGTAGTTACAAAGGTGGACTTAAAAATCCCATTGTGTTGGATTGAACTTCAAAGCATTTAGTATGCAATCAGTTTTTAATATGAATGTATGTACATTATCATCTAGGTCTTTCATCTGAGCAAGCTTACAAACAGCCCAGAAACAAAATCTAGCATTTGGACCATTTCTAAAATAACATACTGCACTATAAATGAGGGATCTTTTGGACACAGTTTGTTCCAGGCCTGGGACAGAAATAGCCTATGGTGAGCCCAGAAAATCTTTCAGAATATAAAATATGTAAGTACTGAAAGCACAAACACAGGATCAAAAGCACCTAGGATCTCAATGATCAAATCTGGGACAATAAAAACATTAAAATGAATTACTGATTGCATCTTAATATTTCCTGATTTTGTCTAACTGTGCTGATTTAAAAGAAATGTCTTCATACTGGAAAAATACATTTGGAGATAAATGGCACAATCATGATTGCAACTTCCTGTCAAATTGCTCAGGAAAAAATATACGTATGCACATGAGAATACTGAACAAATATTAGTAAAATGTCAAATGGTGATCTGAATAAATATACAGGAATTCTTTGGACTATTATTTATAATTTCAGTTTGAAGGTAAGTTGCAGTATCAACAAATATCCAAAAAATATCAAATCTGGAATTTGAATAAGGAGATTCCCTACAGATAAACTTGAATCCTTGGTTTAAAAAAAAAAAATCAGTTTTTATTCTTAAGTAAAAGGAATTTCTCTTAATGGCTCTCTAACTCCATCTTGTTTGCCACTTCCAGTAGCACTCTCTACTCTTATCACTGAACCTATTTCCCAGCTTGTAATGTATAACCTTGAGGACTTTATTAGCCTGTATCCCTGGATCCTACTTTAAATGTTCTCTTACCTTCCAATGTCTGACTCTGTTACGGTTGGGCTTGGTTAACACTCGGATGGGAGACCACCTGGAAATACCAGGTACTATATAGGCTTGGGAAGAAGGACCTGGCAGCCCACTCCCAAAAACCAATCACTCTATGAATAGAGAAGATCACTCTATGCAGAGAAGCACTGGCAATAGTGCCAGGCATGGCACAGTGCCAGGTAGTGTCTCATCTGTTGTACATAGCGTATAAGTCAGATGGGATTCCATAGCACCTAACAACAAAGTCTATGAGAGCCACAAATGCCTAACTTTATCACGAATAATACCATCAACTGTCAACTTCTGTCACTTGCATTTTTGAAAATTTGATTCAAAGTTCCTCCTCCTCCTCAGTTTTAAATTTAAAACAAACAAGAAGTTAAAAAGCACTATATTTTTATTTTAAGTGTGTTTACCCTGAGTTTCAAAATAGAACAGTTAAGAGGTACATAAAAATTACAAGTGCTGTTCCCAATATGAAAAATAAAATGCATTAATGACCTATTTGCTACCAGAAATTTATTCCTAAATTGTAATGCCAAATTTCTCCTTTTATACTTGAGAATTTATCAGTAACTTATTTAACTGAAAAACCTGAAAGTACAGTAGGATATCGAATGAAAGAAACACAAGATACACAGTTTAGTGTTATTTTAAAAATTAACTAAATACATATTACAATTTCTTACAGATAAATTTGTCCTTAAAATAATTTCATACACCAACAAGGATGTTTCCATTTCTGAAGCCAAGTAAGTGGTGAATGAACCTTAATCAGTCCAAGAACTTGGCTTTTTATCAAGGTTGTATTTTAGTACCAGGATTTTTAACCATTATGCAAAAAAAAAAAAAGTATACATTTATTAAATTAGGTTAATTTCTGTATTATTTCAACACTATCACATACATTTACTTTTTAGGTACTAAGAGACTTCATGCTTTAAGAAGCAAATTATCTAAATTATGAACACTTACTTTCAAAACAAAACTGAGCTAATAATTATCCAGTATATATACAGTGCAGACCTTTTAAAAATTGAGTTAGCATATACTTATGTGTGTATGTCTATATATATATCCCTTTTCTAAAGGTCCTACAAAGAAATTACGCTTCTTCTAAATTATCTGCTCTGTACATTTAAGATAACATTTAGTTTTCGTCAAAAATATAAAGGCTAAAATTTTTTAAGACTAACCCATAAAAATGGACTCAAATTTTAAACCAAACCCAAGAATCACAGCATTCAAATAATTTGAACATCAGGCTTAATATTTCTGTATACAATAAGGTTTTCACAAACAATAATTTGAAGTGTTTGTCCTTATTTTTAATGGGAATAGCCTGCAACCCAGATAAGCCCACAAATTCATACTGTCTTACAAGTAGCAGTAATACAAACATTGTTAGGTTATCTCAGGGACCTTATCATAAACCAATCACTATCATTAATGTAGTCACAAAATAATGAAATTATTTCTATTGAACTAATGTCTCTTTTTTCATGTTTGTTGTTAAATGAGCTAAAAATGAAATAGGTAGAATCCCATTTTTCTTAAGTACCAACTCGCCAATTCCAAACATTTTCATATCTACAAGAGCAATATTAGTACTGCTTCAGTGAACTAGATAAGAGAATTTTAAGCAATTACAGTTGTAACTTTCAGACATCCAGGTTAAACTAATCTACGTGTAGAATAGCTGGTCTTTGCTCACTTACCATACTTAAATGACTGTAAAATGACAGTCTTAAAATGTTTCTTGAAAGTTTCTCTTTACAGATGTGGGATTTTACTATTTGTTTTAAAAAAAAAAAAAAGGAGAGAGAGAAAGAGAGGACTTGGTATTCAGTGAATGGGCTAAAAACTAAAAATGTAAAGACAAATTCTGAAGTGTTTCAAAAAAATGCTTGTAGATAACTAAGAATAAAATCTGCAACAAATTGGAATTCATTTCTAGTGTTAAAACAACAAACTCCACTTAGCTAGGGAGAGGTTGCTCTTAAAATTATATAGATTTACAGTTCATAGTGACGTAAGCCCAGGATAGCTAGACATTTCTGTTCTCTAAGCTTAAAAAAAGCACACTTTTTTAAAAAAAAATTCAAATATCACCATTGTATTTTATAAAATTAAATCAAAATTTTATTAAGGATTTCAAATTACATATTTCAAACTTCTAGAATGGAATAGAACCATTTTGCAACTGAAGAAATGAATGAACACTGACATTCCTTGAAATGCTCCAATTTTATAAAGAAAACAATTCCTCTGCAAAACCACATTCCCATTATAACAAGATGAAATATTTCCTACCTC
>VMDO01011398.1:0-66978 GCA_007922755.1 Pedetes capensis | reverse complement strand
CATATAACAGTGGGATTACATGAAAATCATGTTCTATTTAAATATATTTTATTGTGTTTTTATTAACATGGTTATTTCAAAAGAAGAACAACTCAGATTGCATATTATATAATTTGATTCTTAAAAATTAATAAAATTATAAACAATGTTACAATGTAATAATTGATTCTCATAGATTAGGTCAAGATCTATTTTCTATCACAATAAGGAAGAATCAATGTAAGGTATGCATCAATAGTTTAAGTTGCAGACTAGTTGAGATGTTATTGTTGAGAGTCAATCATTCAGCATGTAGTTTTTGATATCCAGCTTGTGTTGCTGACATACAATAGTTAATGTGATCACAAGTACACCCTGCTTTACAACCTAGTGAGAAGATATTAATTTCATTATTATATAAAATTGTAGGTGTGAAAAAGTGTTTTGAAAGAGAGATTCATTCTGACAGGAAGCATATTTTGGGAGAATGAATTGTCAGGCTCTCATACAAGTAATTACTAGCGAAATTAATTCGAGCTATGTTGAATGAAAATAATCAACATGAGGAGGGGGAAAGATGGTTCCAAACACAGGAAACAACATTCACAAAGTCCCTATAGTAAGAGAAAATGTGAAATATATAGAAGATTTAAAGATGTTCAGGACATTGGAGATAAAGGGAAGCAGATTATGTCACCATAAAAATAGCACACAAGATTAAGGATGATTGACCTATGTCTCATATTAATCATTTCTGCTTTTATTTTTCTGAACACTTAGAAAACATTTCTCTTTTGTGATGTAAAATTCAATAACTCATCATGATCACTTTGTATTTACTATAGAGAATGGATAGCAGGAGTTATTAAAGAAATAAGTAATAGAGGGTTTGCTTCCAGAATCCAGAAGATGAAAACCAATCAGAATATACAGTAGTGATGATGACACAGAAAAGTGAAAAGATGTGAAAGATAATTAGGAAGTAAAATATACATACTATGAATAGAAATAAAATCATTTACCACAGTTTAAAGCAATAGCAGGAACTGAATTATAAAGTTGTTGTTGTTGTTAGGTGCTGTTGAGTTGTGTCTGACCCATAGAAACCCTCATAGAGTTTTCAATGTCTGTCTGTTTTGGGATTACCTCTAGAGTAGGTTGCCATGTCCTTTTCCCTTTTTTGTGGGTGCTGGGAATTGAACTCTGGATCTTAGAGACTGGAGAGTGGCGCTCTACCAACTGAGCTAAATCACAACCCTGAATTATAAAGTATTCGACCTATATACATTTGGTATAAGAAACAAAAACTCTTATTACTCAAAATTGATAGAATGAATTTCAGGGAGAAAGTTCAAGGAATTTCCAAGTTTTTTTCTCCCATAGTAATCATGTCTTAAACTGAGACCTGATTTACCAACTGTGAAGTTGGTAAACATTGGTTCACATTGGCAGAAATTTATATGCTGTACTAGAAGGAAATAGAAGGAAATATATAGGAAATATAAAGTCAGTGCTGAGTAAGAGTTCAAGGATCATGATTAGAAGCATAATTCATGGTAAAATCTGTGATGTTTTATTGTGTGAATGAATAAAAAAAGGAATAAATGAATGCATGGGAAAAGACAAAGAATAGTGATTTGTGTCATAAGAAATCAAATGGTTTAGAATGAGAAAATATTGCTCTGAGAAAACATTGATATAACTATAAGAAATTTACTGATAGTCTCAGAAGGAATAACTTTGGAGAAACCATACAGCAGAAACAAGAGATAAAATAGTAATAAAATAAAATGTAACATGACTAAAATTATATATAACAATGTAAAAAGGCAATAATAACCATTGTTTGGTAAAATGCATTTAATTTAGTAAAATCACCCTTGTCTCTACTGAGAGTTAGCAATCTAAAGGCTCACATTAATAGAGATACTTCTATATTATGGTTCTTGAATATTATTCCAGCAAATGATTTCAGTGCTTCTATGTATCCTTTTGTATTCTGTATTTACAAATAATTTTGTGTGAGAACTGAAAATAATGATGACCTTTCCTCTCATTATTATCGAGAAAAATATTACTTTAGGAGAGTGTGAATAGCTCTTCTAGGACTATGCAATATATCTGTGGCTGAACTGTGACAGAATCTGAGGTTTTATCTTAATCTTGTCTCCATATATTTTTATTCTTCAAAGATTCCTATATTACTTTGCTTATATTTGGGCATTGGGCATATTAGATTTAAACCTTTGCTATTAGAAAAGACAGAAAAAGTTGGATGAATTGAAGAAAAATATCTTAGTAGATATTATGCTATTGTAACATCTTTTAGATAAAGGAGAGGCACAATGAATCTCATTCCTTTTCTCCTAGGATTATGTATTCAGATGCATGCCTATCCCTCCCTCCCTCCCTCTCTCTCTCTCTCTCTCTCTCTCTCTCTCTTTGTGTGTGTGTGTGTGTGTGTGTGTGTGTGTGTGTGGTTGTGTGTAAAGTAATAGACTTGGGAATTGTCCACAATCTACATGTGTCTGTGTAAGGATGTGAGTCAGAAAGCAAAATAAAATGCATTAGCCATTAAGGAGATCATTTCTTCAAATAAGTTGTCTGATTGTCAATTCCCTTTATACCACTAAGACATATCATTTTGTATGCATTATTTCTCTGATAAGTGTACTTTAAAGAAATCTCAGTATAGCTTTGATGTAACTGATGTAAACTTTGGCTTTGATGGAGCAACACTTTGTTCCTATTAAACTTAAAAAGCACATATCTGAAGGCTGAAGTGTTAGATGAACATAGAAGCTGCCTTGTGTTTTCTTAGCTTCCACCTGTCCTGCTTGCTGCTTTGAAATATTTATGTTCTCATTGTTCTGTCAAGTATAAGACATCCTTGTTAACATTTTGACATAATTTAGGACACATTTTATAAGCAAACTATTAAATATTTATGCCTGGTGCTCATTATTTACAAAGCATTTCACGTATGCACTCATGTTTCAATTATTAATGAAGAGTTTGGACAAGCCTTGTTTTTATTGCTCTGTTCTTTTGAAGATTAACTTTTTTTCCTATTTTTCTATGCTCATATCCTGACTTCTTTATTGCTTGGTTTACAGAGATTATTTCTTCCTTCAACATTAAATCTGTGTTTGATTTTCTAGAAGAGTAGATTTAAGAGTACTGGAAAATGATAATATAACATTGAATCCTTCACATAAATGCATGCAAACTCGTGCACATGTATAGAATTGTCTAACATTAACAAAAATAATAGTTTCATTTTGAAGGGTAAATGTAATTCACCATTAAATTACATTTATGAGATTTTTGAACAGTTTAGTTCATATTTAGCTAATAAGGCCACCTCTAAAGATAATGGCTAATGATATTGCTTATTTGTTTAGATGATATAATGTAGAATTCATTTAAACAAAGTCATGAATGGAAACATCCGAACAAATAAAAATGTATTTTGAATGTAATTTTCACCTCTGAGAAAAATTTTGCTTGAATGCCTTTCAGCTATGGATTCTTATGAAATAAAAACTTTTTCATTTAATTTCAACTGAATGAACAAAAATGTAATATTTAAACAAATTTAGATGTGTGAGTTTATTATTCTGTCCTTGTTAAAACTAATGTAATGACTTAAGTCATGATTTTTTCCCTAAGAAGAGATTACATTGGGGTTATCTTTTCTAAATAGTTGTAAGTCATTTTAAAATTCACCATCAAAATATTTTTAATGGGAACAAAAATGTCACAGTCAGGTGAACTGAATATAAGAATATACTATAAAGTTTCACATTTTTCTACAATTCATAAGAATCATAAATTCTGACTCATATTAAAGATAATATATGTGTGAAGGCATAAATGGGATCTTAGTCCAGGCTGAGCTGTTTCACATTAGGAATTGCAAGTCTACTTCTACACTAAAATATAATTCTCAATTTTCCCCTCAAAAATAGATATGAATTACCGCTTGAAGTTATTAAAACTTGACTTTGCATTTGAAATTAAATGTTTCTTTCCTGAAAAATACTTTGTGACTATTATTAGTATTTTATACCAAGAAGTTTCATAAACTTATTCGCACTTTTTTTCTTGTACAGATGTAAGATTTTTTTTTGAATTCTCTATGTAAATTCTTAAGTAAACAAAATCTGGATAATGTCAATAAATATTTAAGATTTTAAATTTTTTGTATTTGAAAGTAAATATTTACTATTCATTTTTGTCAAGTTATTAGTAAAATGTTGTGGACATGTAGAATGCAAATAATTTATTTATGGTAACAATAGAAATGTTTCCACAATTGTTAATTTTTATCCATTTTATTTACTTCTCCTTAAGAAACTGATTTCACTTAGCTTTTTAAATTGTAAAGAAAACTGAAAGTGATATAAACAAAGCCTGTCTAGAATGTGGAATACTGGCTAGATGGATTTCACATGCTATTTGTTTCAATACAGAATTATACTTCTAGGCAAAATTTTCCATTTTTTGTAATTGTGATAAGTTTAAAAGAGTAAAAATGACAAGAAGTGTCATTACCCTGTGCATTCTTCTGGTTCTTAAAAAAATTATGCTGAATCACTCTTAAAAAACAAGCATACAAACAAACTCAATTATGAGTAAGATACACCAACAAAGACTTCCGACTATTCTAGGAGAGGAATAAGAGGAAATTATTTTTTGTATATCAAATTTAGAATAAAATTTGTTTAATTTTAGGACTTAAAATTATTTAAGCATTTAAGTTTTTCTCATTCTCTTACCACACATTGCATTAAGTTAAATGTACTTGGAGTGTTCATTTTCTTTTTTAAAGTAGGAAAACCATAGAATTAATCCAACAATTAGAGCCTCAAACTTAAGCTTGAGGAAAATTAACATTGGAGTTCATTTTTTCTGGCTGTATGTATGATTTTTTGTGCTTTTTTATCACTCATTACCTAAATGAATATGTTGTTGTTGTTGTTAGGTCCCCTAGAGTTGGTATCCGACTCATAGCGACCCTCTGTACAATAGGGGAAACACTATTGTCAGTGCTTCTCTGCTGTTCATAGGGTTTTCAATGGCAGATTGCTTTTTGAGAGGGGGTTTCCAGGTCCTTCTCCCAAGCCTACAGCTCCTGGTGTTCACAGGCAGTTTCCCATCCAGGTACTAACCAGGCATGACCCTGCTTAGCTTCCGAGATCTGATGGGATTGGATGCCACAGGGCTACTGCTTCAGGCCAAATGAATATAGTCCAAGTGGAATAAAAAGGTGAAGAGGACATGGATAAACTTTTCTTCTCATGTATTTTCCAGTTCTGAAATTTGAAATGCCTTTCATAAACAAGGGAAACTTTAATGGCCTTATCTCAGAGGCAAGTTTATTTTGGCTTATATTTTTAATGGAATTCAACCACTTTCTAGTAATTCAATGAGTATATCAAAAAACAATAACGCTATATTGAAAATAATAAAATTCTGGATGGTGGTATTAAAAGGAGAATGAAAAGCCTAAATATATAGACAAAGGGAAGCCTTAAAGGAATAGCATTGGCAGAAGTCATTGCACTATCTAGGAAAGGTTGTCTAATGAACATTGGGACATAAGCTTTATTTTAGAATTTTGAGGAGTATTTACATTACATCATTTTATGAGAGTCTATGTAGGTCATTTTGACTGTATTATATATTTGTGAATTTTGAGAAGAAATACCAGTAAGATTTTTAAGGCAACCCCATATAATATTCAGTGGCTATTTTCTTCCTTTTATTGACCATACAATTATAGTCAAGATAATTGAAAACTTCCTTATTTAAAATCCATACATTCTTTTCATAAAAGCTGAAATTAAGCCAAATCTATGGAATACATAGATATTATCATTTTCAAATAATAGAGCAGAAAATGTAATGGAGAAGCTCTGGGTACTTAAGTAATGTAAAGTGTCTTCATTACTTCTATTTTTAACATTTTTAAACTTAAATTAGTATAGGAAAATAAGCAAATGTGTTTTTAAATGATTATTCTCATAGATAAAGAGATAAAAATAAAACAAAGGTTTGAGGGCTGTGTTATAAAAAATACTTAAATTTTCTCAGAAAAAGGTAAAATTGAGCACTCACATGAAAAAACTGTGGGATAAAGCAATATAAATACCTCAGGGAGAGTTGCCTTGTCAGAGACAGAAATACTTACAACTGTAAGTATTCCTGGCACAATTTAACTGCATTATAGGAATGCCAAGTAAGCTGCTATGAGTTTACACAAGTGACTAAGGGGGGATAATTAGGACATATCAGGGAAACAAGAAGAATGAGTAGAGGTGGAAAATGTTGGAGAATTTTACAAAGGCCAGCAAGATGGTGGAAAAGACAAGTCTGAAAATTAGTTGATCAATAAAGTCAAGGAATTTGATGAGATCATTTGAAATTTAATATAAATACAGAAATGAAAATAAACACAAATCAGTGGAGGACTCTCAATCATCTGCTGTAAAATTCTATCATTGAACAGAGGAGAGGAAAGAGAAATGACTGATAAGGAGGGGAGAAAAGTAAGAGAAAATGAACCTGAAGAGTAAGAAGTATTTCGAAAAAGAAAAAATTGTTTTGGGAAAATATGGTGACCTTGACACAGTAAGTTTCATTGTAGTGGGTTGGGGAGGTAATGTAAGAGAAACTACACACAAGGAGAATAAAGAATGTTTTAACCCCACACCCCACCCAGACACCCATAAATAATACTGAATTGGGAGATTAGTAAGTGTGGAGTATTGTGTGGCAAGAGGGATTTCATAGATAGTAGGGACGTTTATAACCTATTAAAGAAACATGTATATTAAAGAAACATCAATTATAACCTATTAAAGAAACATGTATATTAAAGAAACATCAAGTGGAAAGAGAGGGCAATAATATCTGAGCATGGAGGTGAGAATTACCAAGGAAAAAATGGATTATATAAAGACAAGGGCATTTAAAGCAATTGTGAAGGAATTATCCTTAGGTATGGTATTGGCCAGTTTTATAGTAACAAGAGTGAAGATAGGTTATGTGAATAGAGAAACAAATAAAGATGATATTAGAGTAAGCATGTGGACTTTCTTTTCTGGTTGCTTTTTGTTTTTCTTGTGGGAAAAAAAGCATTTTACTTAGCTGATACCTAGAAACATAATAGTTGCTATTTAGAGTGTGGTGCTGAAAATGTAGGTCCTGAGGTACATAGGTATTGGTAAAGATAATTTCCTGTGTATGCCAAAAATTTTGTGTTTTAAATGAAGCATGGGACAAAATTATACAGTGAGATAAAAATGATTTAGTTGAAGACTAAAATCATCAACACTTTGGTCAAACAAAATGATTGTGAGGAAAAGTGAATGTTCTGCTAAAGCTGAAATGAATGAAGACTGCTGGAAATCACCAGGAATTATTATAGGGAAATAAACTAGTAATCTTCTGAGCCTCAGTGGATTCGGGATTTTATTCCTCTGACTTCTTTCAAGATTCTTTCTGTCTTTGATTTTTGGTGGATTAAGTTTGATATGCCAACATTTGGATATTTAGGTAATTAATCCTGCTAAGTGTTTTCTATGCTTATGGATCTGTGGATGGCTATTTCCTTTTGTTCATTTCGCTCATTCTCTTCCTTCTGATATTCTTGTTCTGTATGTTTTATTTTTGTTTAAATTGTCCTACAGTTAGTTATTGGATATAGTATGTTCTCTTTTTAACTCTTCATCTTTTCATATTTTGTTTATGGAAGTTTTCTCGATGTTTCTCCAAGTTCACTGACTGATTCTTTCCTGGGCTAGGTGGATTCTACTAAAAAGCCCATCAGAAATATTCTTCATTTCCCTTATGTTTTTTCTTTTCTTTTCTTTTTTTTCTTTTTTTTTTTTTTTTGTGTGTGTGTGTGGTACTGGGGGTTGATCCCGGGGCCTCACACCTGCATGCTTTGCAAGTGCTGGACCACTGAGCTGCACCCCCAGCCCTTTTATTTTTTTTTTCCTTACTTCCTGAGACAGGGTCTCGCTAAGTTACATAGACTTCCTCTACTCTCTAATTTGCAATCCTCCTGGCTCCGCCTCCCAAGCAGCTGGGATTACAGACTGCGCCACCACGCCCAGCTTCTTATGTTTTTTCTTGATTTTGATTTTTTTCCCTAGAGTTTCGGTTTGTTTGTACGTTATTCAACTATTCTTTTATGTTGTCCACTTTTTTTCCACAGGAGCCCTTAGCAGGATAATTACTGCTAGTTTGAAACCCAGTATCAACAATTCCACAGAGGTAACCCCACATCTCTGAATGAATATAACAATCTAATACTAATGTTTGGTCTGTCTCTTCATGCTATGCTTTTTATAATTTTCTATGCCTCCCTCATATTTTTTGGTTGAAAAAATGAACATGATATACTGGATAAACAGTCAATGTTCTTCAGGGAGAAGATTTAGATATGGCTGGAAAGAGGTTAGGCTTTGCTATTTGCTGTAGTTTTAGTTGTCAAAGACTAAAATCTTACCTGGTGTCCTTGATTTTGATCTCTTCTGATGTCTTGAGATTTCCCTAGAGATTTCTTTTTTAAAAAATCCTTTGAACACAAATACACCTTATTTTGTTTTGTTTTTCCCCATTAGATGAAACAAAAAGCCTAGTGGGAATAGCATGGATATTTCCATTCCCCCATATTAGATGGCCATTCATAGTATCTTATTTAGTCAAACTTAGGAAAACAGTTTGGGTTGAAGGCAGAACTTGTAAAGAAGAGATTGCTCTACACATATTTCATAATGTCTATTTTTTCCATTCACCTGTTAGAAGGACCAGCATATTTCTCTTAGACCTTTACTCTGTCTGGTAGGACTGTGTGGGTAAAACCCATTGAAATGGAAAGGGGATAAAAATGGCTTCCACAGGTGTTCTCAGCTTTCAAACATGTCCATATCAAGTGTTAGGCAATTTGTAAATTATAGTTTAGGTTTCCTACCCTGGGTCCAATAAATCTTTCTAATCTTGTACTTCTTCTCAGGAAAGCTGTGATTGTATTTTTCCACTTGTCTCTTTGCCCCAGTGACCTCAGTTCTCTGATAGAGTAAAGAAGAGTTGATTTTCAATTTGTTCATTTTTTTTTCTTGTGTGTGGACACATATAACAACTTCCAAGCTCTGTGCATGTCAGAATCTAAATGAAAAATTCCATGCAGGTTTTTTTTAGAAAGGAATAAAGGATAAACTGTAGTATTTGCAATTTAAATTAAAGATTATCCTAATCCAATGTTATACGTAGTGTGAGAAAGAACTCTCTGCTGCAAGTTATCCAAAATGTTTCCTTTTCTGATGAGCTGTATAGTAATGCAAAAAAGAATTTATAAATTAAATAAAAAGAACTAAATCCTGTAGAATGTGTATCTAATAAAAGAAACTTTGGGTAGGATATGCGTATGGCAAATAACAAATTTTATTTATATCCTCCTCACATGGACGTATAACTTGCTGTTAACCACATAATTGAATTCTAAAACAGAGTGTCTCAGCAAGACTAGCAGGTTTCCTTCACAGATCACTAATCCTGTCCACTGGCTCCCACAGCTATACTATAAATATCTGAGGAGGTCACCATTCATCACAGGTGCATTTATATGGAGGAGGCTCCTGGGTCAGGAGATGGAACCCACATCAACATCTGTGGAGAAGAGTGCAGAGTACACAGTTTTGGAATATCTGTGAGCAGTGTGGGAAAAATATAGATAGGCTGTAAAGGTGATAGAATCTTGAGAATTACAATAATAGGAAAAAACTGCAAACCTCGCAAAAATATGTTATGTTTTAGCAAAGCACAAATATGCTGTTTAGCTCAGCTGGAATCTTCAGTTAGTGCCTGAGGCAGCCATTGCACTAAAATGAACAAATATTTATGTGGGGCCTGTTGAGATGTAGGAATGGGCAGAGGGAGAAGAAGACAAAAATTAAGGCATGTGGGTGCTGAGAGAGGGAGCCATAAAAGCTAACCAAAACGATTCTCTGGATTTAGCAAAGCAAACAGCATGGAGGTTTTGCAGCTGTTACATATACTATCTACTTGGGGTTTTTTGGAAGTTAGAAAAATATACATTATGATATAATAAAGAGATGTTTCATTCTTCATGCTATTCATAATTTATAATGCTTTATCTCTGAGAAAAAACTATCATTTTTAAGCATGCTTCTGAAAAATATAGGTCAATAGCTAGTTTCTTTGATCTGACTTTTTATTTGTTGAGTTTATAATGTACATTGTGTTTTTCCTAAAGCTGTGTGAGCATCTTTAATTACAAGGACATAAACAAGATGCCATAACGGTGCATTTTCTGGTCATTTTTCATTTTGTTGTCCTCATTACCCATGAGTATATTAGTTCTAATAGCCAGCAGTTTTCTTTAAAAACAAAATCATTTTTCAGTTATGAAACTAAGATAAGCTACTAATTTAACATGAAAACATAAGCCTGCAATTAGGGATAAAATATCTTTTCACTAGTTCCTAATTCTGAGTCCTGGCCAGAGCCAATGGAAGTAATAAAGGGAGAAGCTGAGACTGTCAAACAGGGAAATTTTAGGGACATTCAAGTTATGCAAATGGAAAAGAAATAATATCTAGATATTGACACCATTTTGAAAGTTAGAAATTTGATACAGTGCATAAACATTTAATTGAAGAGAATTCAGCTCATAAAAATGAATGCAAAGCATGTGTATACAGAATTCACAACCATGAATAAAAAAACATTGAATTTAGTCTCCTGTCATTAGAAACCGAAATATTAGGAGTTTAAACTTTTCACCAATTTAATTGTACTTAGCACAAGCATATGTAGAGTTAGAAAATGTAAATTATGTAGATTTCAAGAAAGGAGAGGAGCAAATTATTTCCACAGACTATGGTCATTAAATCCCAAGGCTAGATACATACTATAGGCAAAAGGGTATTAGAAGGCTTTAAAATGTTTTCAGAACTTTGATGAGAAGAAAATGAAACAAAAGTTTTAGTTTCAGTGATATAAACTAATTTTCTTAAGGGATGATTGAGTTCTCTTTTTGAAATAAAATAAAATTTAACAATAACCCACCAGTCACTTATTTAGGCAATATTGTGAACACATTTTGAATACTCACTCAATAGTAAGAGAAAATGTCATTATAATATGGGATAATTGCATCGTGGTGATAGATTTGTCAACTCTGAAATCACATTCCAGTAAATGAACCCACTGACGATATCATGACAATCATTTTCACATTATAAAATCAGTGACATAAGTCTAACTCAGATATTGATATACGACTATTATTATCAAATTAGAAGTAAGAAAGTATCCTCTGCTCATTCCATCATAAACTGACTTATTCTATATTTGCCATCTATGGTTTTTTACAAGTTAAAACAGATGAGAAATTTAAAGCTATTTTAACACAAATTAGAATTAATTTCTTTTTAGCAGCTATATATAGATCAATAGGCAATGAAAACAAAAACAAAAGTAAATGAGAGCCAGAGAAGAGGTGGCTTAAGAAATATTATACAAAGTAAATTCAATGAAAATAAAATCTGTTCTCATATCCTCAATTTCCAGTAATTATTTAGTATGCATCTATAATTAGTTTATGCTTACATGTGCCACAAAGCTGAGTAAGCCCATTATATTTCAATTGGTCATTTTCCAAATTACTTAAAAGAGGGCAACTCTTTTTAACGCACCATTATATGCTTTACAAAAAAATATATAATTTCCTCCCATAGAAGTTGAAAATACTCACCACATTCACACTGGATTTGGATCCACATTTGTCTGATGTTGAATTATAGTTTTTTTTTTTTTTTTCATTGTTTTTCCTGTTAGGTGCTGTTGATTCAGCAAAGCTACTCTATATACCAGAGGAAACACTATTGTCAGTACTTCTCTGCTATCCATAGAGTTTTCAGTGGCTGATTGTTTTTGGGAGTGGGTTGCCAGGTCCTTCTCCCAAGCCTACAGCACCTGGTGTTCCCAGGTGGTGCGGAATCAAAGTACTAACCGGGCCCAGCCCTTCTTAGTTTCTGAGATATGACGGGATCAGACACAACAGTAGTACAGCTGCATTAAGGTCTCTAAAACCAGCTCATATAGTAATACACTTTAGCAAGTATACATTCTCTTTCTCTGTCTGTCTCTGTCTCTAGATAGGTAGATAATAGAATTAAATATGTTGCTATGAAAACTTTACATAGGAGTTCTTCATAACCTTGAAGTCTTAAAATCAGTAGTTGTTATTATAGTGAGGTTTGTACTTATTTTTACAGCTGCAATAGAAAATCATTGTAGAAAAGAAGTAACTTGTTTTACTGTCTCTTTTCTTACTTCTGATGCAATCTGACACCCGTCCAGTAGAGATTGTAATCCTGCTTCCAGACATTTATGCACTAGCATTTCCATTTCTCAATGTTTGTCTTTCCTGGCCTCCAGTGCTTTATACAAAGCTATGGTTAGTGTCTTCCATTAGGATGTTGTTACTGCTGTAAGGTGCCTTAGAGTAAGGTCTGACTCATGGCAACCTTATGTACAACAGATGAAACACTGTGCTATGCCCCACACTATTGTCTGTGCTTCTCTGCTATACATAGAGTTTTCAATGGCTGATTGTTTTTGGATGTTTCAGAAGTGGGCCACCAAGACGTTCGCCCTTTTTTTGTGGTGTTGGAGATCAAGCCCAGGACCTCAGAAAGGACAGAATAGCACTCTGCCAACTGAGCTAAACCCCAGCCCATCCTTTATGATAGTACTTTAAATATGCGATTTCCTTTTCTATTTCATTTCCTAGAATGACAGCCAAGATGAAATTCAAATATATGCTTAAATTTAGGATGTTTAGGTAAAAACAAACAAAAATAATCATCATGTAACTAAATTAGAACAGATCTCTATTACCCAATTTATAATTTCTTTGTATTTTCTGTCTGTTCAATCCTGATTCATGGTGTACATTATTTGGGTAAAACTATAGAGGGATTCTTGTTTTAAGAGTGACATCCTGGGTTTGGTTATTTGGGGGATAATAATATTTTGTGTATGGTATATTTTATATGTGAGGCTATTTGTCACCCTATTTCCTACGTCTCTTCATTTTCTCCAGACTCAAAACATTTTAAGCAGTTGAACATCATCTACTTTTAAATTTTTTTCTAGTGCAAAGTTTTTTAACTTGCATCATTTCTTTTGCCTAGTGCCTTATTATAACTCAAGATAATTCCTTGGGATTGAAGTCAACATAAAATATTTAACAAAGAATTTAGTGGTGATTTAAAAGCAGGGTCTATTTTTATTGACTAGAATAGGAATTCTTGATTTCTGTTGTTTTTCTGTTATAATTTTCGGCAAAATGTTGCCTACAGTACAATTTCCTCTTTTTTAAACATAAAATATGAACATATTAACATAAATCAACAATAACCATATAATTGCATTCATAGCCACTACCTTGTCAGATGGTAGACATCAGCAGTTAAAGGAACTCTATTTAAACAATATTATAAATACCTTGCAAAATAAATCCCCAGGACCAAGGGATTTTACAAAGGAGGATTAAAACAGTGTAACTTCAAAATAAGGAAGGATCAGTTTGAATGAGGAACACCTGTTTGTATAATTTTTTGCATAAAGCAAAATATAAAGCAATGTTCTTTTTCCTTATTAGAATACAGAGTGAATATTAAAATGATTTTATTGCTGTGTCTATGGTTGATTAAAGGAAACATGATCTTATAAATGAACAGCCTCCTTTAGTAAGATATAGCTTTTTACTATTAAACTTTATACACCTAAAATAAAAGGAAAAAATAAGTCAAGCCACACATAAACACACACAAAAAATACAAATTGAAAATAAAATACAGAGGACTAAATTTAAGACATGCACGCACACACTATTTTATTGATTCCCTTTTGTGTAATATTTCCAGAGACAAAGTTTGATCAATTATGATTATGGGTAACTTCACTGTACAAAGCCTTTTGAAACTTAATGGTAGTATCTACAAAGGAGTTTTCAGCAACTTATTTTTATCAACTCTTCTTTATTTTCAGTGGTTGTTTTTGAATTGAATGTGCTTTGGCTGAAAATGGGCTAAAACTGATTTCACAAGATCTGTATATTATTCCCAGCCTGCTATCCCAAAATAGCTCAGCTCTAGATCTAATTTAGGAAGCATAAAATTGACTTCTGATAGGATAGTTAATGATCTTGTGCCTCTGTGAATGTCCAATTTATAGACTGTTCTCTGAGTAAATGAGATATATATTTCTGCTCAAATATTTGCAATCTGGAAGCCTGACAAATTCTGTTTGGACCATTTCATATTAGTTTTGGTACTAGTAAAGCAAGAAATAGAGAAATGATAAAAATGATTCTCATTCATATTCATGGTTTTAATTTTTTGCATTTAAATTTAAAAGCTTAGATACTTAAACTTGAAATAAAAGTAAAATTTCCTTTCCCAAAATAAGAAAATCCAAGTCATTATCTCCCAGATTGAAAATAATATTGATGTTTATATACTGTATGTTTTAATAATAACCAAAGTTATGATATATTTGTTTAGACCCTATAGAAAATCATTCCTGAATTTTTTGAAGAAATGATCAATAAGCTTAATCAATATAAATTAATTTATTCATTCCTTCCTTTCATCTTTCCTTCCTTCCTTCCTTCCTTTCCTGGAAGACTGAACCCAGGACCTTCCACATACTAGGCAAGGGTTCTACCACTGACCTGCAGCCCCAAACCCACACTCATTTCTTTTATTTTGAGGCAATGTCTCATTGAATTGTGCAAGCTCCCTCTGGCCTTGAACTTGCAATTCTCTTGCCTTAGTCTCCCTAGTTCTTGGGATTTCAATTGTCATTATATCCAACAAGTTAAATTGCCTAGAAATAGTTCCACTTTTCTTTTCTTTTCTTTATTTTTATTTTAATTTTTTTTTTGGCATTGGAAGGTTAACCCCAAGCCCCTGCACATGCTAGGCAAGTGTTCCACCACTGACCTATTCCCTCAGCCTGTTCTTAATTCTTTTTTTTTTTACTTTGAGAAAGGGTCTCACAAAGTTGTATAGGCTACTCCTGGCCTTCAACTTTCAACACTTATGCCTCAGCCCCTCAAGTCACTAGGATTATAGGTGTGTACCATAATGCCTTGCCTCTTACACAGCTTTAGAGCAAAAGGAACTATTTTGACTAAAATATTACATCTAATCTTTCATAAATATTAATAAATTGACTAAGAAGTTAAAATCAGACACTTGAAGACAGGTGCCGTGGGGCACACCTATAATCTCAGGAACTCATGGGGCTGAGAGAGGAAGATCACAATTTTGAAGCCAGAGGAAGCTTGAGCTATTTAATGAGATCCTGTGTCAAAACACAAAAATAAAAATAAAAAAGAGACTCTAGTTTTGGCTCAGTGGTGGAATATTTGACATTTGCCTAACATATGTGAGGTCCTGGGTTCAATCTCCTAGTACTGCAAAAGAAAGATAGAAAAAGAAAAAAAGGGAGAGGAAAGAGAGAGAGAGAGAGAGAGACAGAGAGACAGAGAGACAGAGAGACAGAGAGAGGGAGAGAAAGAAAGGGAGAGAAAAGAAGGAAGGAAGGAAGGAAAGAAAGAGAAAGAGAAAAGAAAAGAAGCACTTTAACTAAGTTCCATTTCATCAGAAACCATAAATATGAATTTTATTAAAATTACATTCATGCTAATTTTAAATTTTTTCCCGATGTCATAAGCCTTTATTGCTTTTTATTTACTTTTCAGGGTGTCCCCTGACTATTCCTACCAGACTGATTTTCTTATTCTCTAATTGTTCCTCATTTGAAAATGGCATAATAGTGCCTACTTCAGAAGGCTGATGCTGAATTAGTCACTAGCATATGTGAAGCACTTAGAAAAATTACTGACATATGGTAAGCACTAGGAATATTTTATTTCTTCAGCTTAACATGTTTTAATCTTCTCTTTTTATCCAAATCACACAAGAGTTTATGTTGTTGGTGTCACCTTTAGAACAGGAGAAAAGGAAATCCCTCCCATTTTAGCATAATTGTTCTGTGATATCAGTAGGTTCCTTAAACTGAAGCCCTTCCCTATTATAATATGGCAAACTATTACCATTTGAATATAGCATACAGACCAAATATTGTCTATGTCAAGTATCATAGAACAATTAGTAAAATAAGCAGCTACATTTAATTGATTTGGTTACCATATTACTATTATAATCCATTGTCATCAAAATATCTCTGGTTTTTCATTGTCATTGGCATGTCCTGTACAGGCTCATAAACATTCCTCTGCCATTTGTCCCTGTCAAGGGTTCTAATCTGGGAGTAATTCCTCACCCAGGATATGTGATAATGTTTAGAGACATTTCAGTTGATATAACAGGGGTTGGGAAGGATATATTTCAGAGGTACTGCTAAACATCCGACAAAGCACATTATAGTATCCCACAGCAAAATCATTTCCAATCTAAAATGTCAGGAGTGCCCACAATGAGAAACCTTGGTGTACACCATTCTTTACCAGCTCATGGCTGATTCCTCTGAATTTAACACCACCGAGGCCTGCATGAGAATGTCATCTTGCTCAAGCTGCTATTACATACTGCTTTCAGATTGTATACTCTTCAAGGTCTAACAAAGGGCACTATGTTTCCTGCAATGTCTTCTTCTCAGGTCACACTACATTTAACTTTGAAATGAGGTAATGGGCCCTCAGTCTTCAGTGTCTTAGACTAGGTCCTTAAAAACAAACACTATTAGTACTTTTTCATCTTCTGGGAAATTTCTAGAGTTGCAAAATTCTAGAAATTTACTCAAAATTCTCTCAATTGTCTTTATAAAAATCAATGCATATAAGTAAATTCAGATAAGAAGCCTCAAGGGAGTTCAAAAACTATTAATTCTTTAGTCTCAGTATAATATGAATCTTAGTGAGACCAAGCCATGGCCAAGCTACAACTAAAGGTTTTTGTTTGTTTGTTTGTTTATCTTTGTTTCTTTTTCCAGTATATGGGGGTTGAGCACCCCGAAACTACTTTTAATTTTGTATTTTGAATCAAGTTCTCCCTAAATTATACAGGCTGCCTCTGGCTCTGTACTGGCAATCCTCCTGCCTCCACCTCCCAAGTTGCTGCAAAGACAAGTGTGAGCCACTGCTCCTGGTCAACTAAAGAATTATTAAATTGCTTTTATTTTTAGCAGTTCATATGACTTTGGTTTGAACTAAACTTGTTTTGTCATGTCAGGTAGACTCAGTCAAATGTTTAAACTCTTCCTATGTATTTAATAGTGTGGGATTTAGCTCTGTCTCTGAGGTTCTGAGTTCAATTCTCAGCACCACGAAAATGGGAGCAAGATATGGCAATCCACTCCTGAGGCAATCCCAAAATAATCAGCCATTGAAAACTCTATAAGGGTTGCTATGAGTCTGACATGATGCGATGACACCTAACAACAATGTATTTAATAATTTTGAAAAATTTGACATCACTAATCCTCAATATCCTTATTTGCGAAGTACAAATAATAGCAGTTGACTTTCACCGTTGTGATTGTTTAAAAAATGTAGTTAGTTAGTATTTTATTTGCATACAGGAAACATTGAATGATGCATATTTCTATTATTATAATTACATTTGCTGTTCTAATTAAGACCAAGTGGTCTGTGATTGGTCCTTCATTCCTTATAGTTGGTTATAGAATATTAGTATGCTGTTTCTCTCTTCCAAATTACTGCTCCTTTAAACTTGTTATTTCAATAACCCAATGAAATACTCAAGTCTACTCTTATTTATGAGTCTGTGGATACATCCTCATTTACTGAAGATTCAACTTCTGGTTCATATTTCTACTCTAACTTAGTGCCTGTCACTATTATCCCTTAAGCATAGTTATAGGTGGTGAAACTAAACACTTTGACATGTGATTTCGATTCCTCATTACCAATGACCTTTCCATTTCATTTCTGGGCTCTCTATCATTTCCCTTTCTTACATTTTTTTTTGCCCTGCAGGTGCATCTGATGAAGGACCTGTTTGTAATAATTATTTAACTTTATCATGGATATCCATTAATTCTAATACTTTTAACTTATTTTAGCCTCTGAAGATTTTTCTAAATCTTGCTGTTGAGCTGATGATCCATTACTTATCATTCAAAATTATGATTACTTTTTTAAAACACATGAAGGTATCTTGTCTGACACATTCACCTGAAACAAAATGCCCCTGGTTTAAATTAAATTATCATTGGACATAAACTTTGCTGAAAAATATTCAGGGCCAGAATGGCTATACTTTAATATTCAAACCTTAAATGTACACTCAATACTGCTCAACAAGCATAGGTAGAATTTCCAGAATGCTTACTTTGCTCTAAATACATGTAGTAATACTAGTAGTAATACTTCCTGAAATGATTGCTTCAAAAACTTTCCCTCTTCCTCTTCTTCCTCTTCTTCCTCCTCCTCCTCCTCCTCTTCTTCTTCTTCTTCTTCTTCTTCTTCTTCTTCTTCTTCTTCTTCTTCTTCTCTCTTCCTCCTCCTCCTCCTGCTCATCCTCCCCCGACTTCTCTTCCTCCTCCCTCTCCATCATCTCTTTCTACTTCTTCTTCTTTTTTCTAATCCTCCTCCTCCTTCTCTCCTTCTCTTTCTTCTCCTTCTCCTTCTCCTCCTCCTTCCCCCAACTCCTCTCTTCCTTCCTCTTCTTCCAAAATTACCATTTCTCCTTTTTGTGATATTCATCAGATTAAGCTCTGCTTATTCATTTTGAAAAACATAAAAATTCTTATATAGATGTCTTTAATTGTGACTGCCAAGTCTCCAAACTGCAGCCATACCCACTGTGGAAACCACTTCCACTGGATCTTGGAAGCTAAGGAGGTTCAAGCCTGCTTAGTACTCAGATGGAAGACCCCCTGGGAACACAAGGTACCTTGGGCTTCAGAGAAGGACATGGCAACCCACTCCTAAAAAACAAGTATCCATTGAAAACCCTATGAATATCAGAGAAAACACTAAAAGACTGTTTCAACTGTTGTAGGTACGGTCACTATGAGTTGGACACCGAATCCACAGTACCTAATGATAATAACAAAGTCTCCAAATATGCCTCTAACCAACTTTTCTTCTACCCCTTTTTATAAAGTATGAGCCCCCCTTTCTTCTTATCAAAACCTAATCTCTGAGACAAAACCTGGATTGGGTTTCTTTTCTCATATCTTCAAAAACTGTATTTCTTTAACATCATTTTAATTGATTCTCTCCCTAACTATTAATTTGTCTCTTAGCATGATTAATCCTTAAAAATAATTATAATGACTTGTCATTCTCTTCCAGGAAGTAACTATTTCCACACTAACTTATACAGTCAAAGTTCTTGAAGAGATATCCCCAGACACATCCAGTTCCTCACTTCTTATTTATTCCACATGTTACGATAGTCTTATTTTATAATTCATTCTGTCAGTGTAACTCTTATATGTACAGATACCAATCATTTCCATGCTGTCAAATACAATATAACTTTGGTAGACTTCCTTCATTTAATTTAGGAGTGACTGCTACATAAAGGCCGTTCAACTTCTGATGTATCTCCACATTAACTTTGTTCTCCTATATTTAAGGCTTTCTTTCTCACAGTCTTCTACCATCCCTCCTCTAAATACAGGTTATCCATGCCCTATCTCTCCTATTACTATACTCTTCAGTTATCTCATTTCTATTATGATGTCTTTAAATTAGCACCTACCAACAAGAACAAATGACAATGAACATGTTGACATCCTCCAAGTCTCTCCTCTACATATCTAACTAATGATCTCTTTATTAGACACAGTGCATAACTAATGTACTCCAAACATATAGGTCTTTACCTAAATATTTTCCTGTATATTTGAAAGGGTTTCTAAGCCCATTATTTCATTAGAGAATTTTAAATTTTCTTCATTGTCTTTCTCTTTTGTTATCACATAAATACTTTCATTATCTTCTGATTACTGAATCATTGCCTTACCTTTTGTCCTCAGCTTCCACTATTAATTCTGCCAAGATTTTTACACAAAGTTTAAGGTAATACACTGAGTTTCAAAAAATATGTACATATAAGTGGATGAAAACCTTCCATTTTGCTGTTTTAGGAATGTATGGCATGAGTATTCCTTTGATTAATGCCATCTTTAAAGTAAATATCATACTACACATTGCTACCATAATGCAAAAAGTAGTACATAGATAACATCTCTTAAAATATGTACACTTCTTTGGCACTCCTAGTGTTTTAAAAAATATTTTTCCTGTTATATGATTATTTGAAAATTTCTAGACCATAACAAATAAAAGCTTGTAAGTACAAACTGTCTTACTGTAACAAAAATTTTTACATGGTTTAGCTTGTCCATTTCACTTGCCACATTTCTTTGTCTTCTGCTCATTACTAATGTTATATCACACTAAACTTGCTGCCATTTTTCTTTTCTTTTCTTTTCTTTTCTTTTTTTTTTTTTTTTTTTTTTTTTTTTTTTTTTTTTTTTTTTTTTTTTTTTTTTTTTTTTTTTTTTTTTTTTTTTTTTTTTTTTTTTTTGAGGTACTAGGGGTTGAACCCAGGGCCTCGCGCTTGCATGCTATGCAAGTGCTGGACCACTGACCTGCACCCCCAGCCCTTTTTTTTTCTTTACTTTTTAGACAGGGTCTCGCTAAATTATGCAGATTTCCTCTGGTCTTGAACTTGTGATCCTCCTGGCTCTGCCTCCCAAGCCACTGGGATTACAGGTGTGTGCCACTACACCCAGCTTGATTCTGTTTTTCTATATGGAATTCTCCTTTATGTATCTAGTCCTTTAAATGTTGTTCTATGTTCTTGAAATACCTTTGCTTTCACACATGGCATTATTGGTTTCTGATTGATTCTAATCCCCATCTTCAATTTCTTCTCCACAGCAAGCCTTATGACTACCTTGTCAAAGTAATACCCTACCCCCTACATTTTAAGATCTTTTCACTGTTTTTTCACAGCATCTGAATGTAACACCATCTGTTACATTTACATAATTATCCCTATGCCTAATTATTTACTTCTGTATGTGTTACATTGGCCTATAAATTCTATGAATCATGAATTAGATCTATTTTCTTAATTTCTTAATATCCCGGTCCTAATAATTTACCTGGATTAATACATGAATAAATATGTGTGTGTAAATACATACACACACTATATATATATATATATATGTGTATATATATATCATGAATATATATATCATGAATATATATATACACACATATATATGGAAATTATATATGTGTAAATATGCATATATGGAAAAAATTAACTCCTCAAATGCTTCATGGATTAAAAATATCTATTCTCCTCAAATATACTTTTATGAAGTACTACATTGAAAAAATCAAATAGAAGCTGATGTGAAAGGAACCATAAAATAATAAAAAGACTAGGGATTAAGGTGGTATTAAACTAATTCTTATTACCTGATTCTTTGAAAAGCTAACACTTTGAAAACATGTTACACTGACATTCTTTTTATTACCTTCTGTGTCAGGCAAATACCGATGCTTTCCCATCTCTGTTTGGTTCTATTTTTCATTACTTATTTGTGTTCACACCCTTTTGTAGATTACTAGATATTAATAATACTTTAGTGTTTCAACAGAAACACAAGGAAAGCTAATTAGTTATAGCATGATAATTTTCAAATTATCAGTATATTATCACCTCACAAGTAGTAATATCACATTTTATAGACTAGAAAACATGCGTGTTTAAGTGACTTAATCTAGATAATCATGTAATATAGTAATGGTAATAGTTAAACTAGCTTAAATGTTTCTCAGCTGCCTTAGCTATTTTTAAAAAGTACTTCATCATTTGATGTTAGGTTTTATAAGTGGTACTTTACTTTGGATCATAAAATGCATTAATCTTAACACTTGTTATCAGAATGTAAACAAGTCATGAGATTTTCCTTGTAAAACTACATTTTAATATTACAGAATTCATACAAAAATGCTCACTTTTACACCTTGTACTTGGAAGAGTATAAACAACACTTGGCATGTCAATAAATATTTTTACCCATTTACAGGTTTTGTTCAGTTTGCCTGGAAGGGATTAAAGAATAAAAATTCAAACTGCAAGGAAAACACTATAGATTAAAAGCCAGCATAGGACACCATTTTCCCTTAGAATGTTCAATAATAGTATGCAGGAATGGGTAGAGCCTTTGTTAATCTGATTGCCAGGTATATGTAGCCCTTTACTTACAAAGTGACTTTAGTGCCACTGATTTGCCCTCTAGAAAGTAGGAAATAATCCTGAAAACAGATTAGTTGGATTCTTTTCAGGTTTGTATGAAAATACTTAGAAAAATACAAGAACATTATAGGGATTCTATTATTTTTGTTACTAATTTCTATATATCTAGTCTCCACTTCCAGGTTCAATCTCAGTCATTGCCCCTTTGTATTCATGTACTGTCTTATCTTTTAAGTATCAATCAATATATGTTTTGTATTCAGGATGCATATTCTCCTCTCAGACACAGTAGGAATAATTCTGATAAGAATTCAGTTAAGAAATAATATTACAATATCTGACTTCAAACTATACTACAATATCTGACTTCAAACTATACTGCAATATCTGACTTCAAACTATAATACATGGCGATAGTGGGAAAAAAATGGTACTGGCACAAAAACAAGCATGAAGACCATGGAAGAGAATAGAAGACCCAGATATACATTCATAAGATTACAGCCACCTGAGTTTTGACAAAGAGGCGAAAGTTCTACACTGGAGAAAAGATAGCCTTTCCAAATTGGGCACGGTGGTGCACTCCTGTAATCCCTGGGGCTCAGGAGGCAGAGGCAAGAGAATCACACGTTCGAGACCAGAGGCAGTCTGTGTAACTTAGGGAGACCCTGTCTCAAAAAGTAACACAAAATGGGCTGGGGTGCATTTCAGTGGTCCAGCACTTGCAAAGCATGCAAGCACAAGGCCCTGGGTTTAATCCCCAGGACAGGAAAAAAAAAAACCATAAAACAAAACCATAGCCTTTCCTACAAATGATGCTGGAAAAATTGAATACCCATGTGTAGATGAATGAAAGCAGACTCATTCCTCTCAATCTGCATGAGAATCTGATCAAAATGTATAAGAGACCTCAAAATAAATCTGGAAATCTTAAAACTACCAGAAGAAAAGATAGAGAACACAATCCATCACATAGGCACATGCAAGTACTTCCTTAACTGGATTTCAATTGCCCAGGACACTGCACCAAGAATTGAGAAGTGGGATTACATAAAATTTAATATTTTTTATAGCAAAGGAAACAATAAAGTAAAGGGAGAGCCCACAGAATGGGAGAAAATATTTCGTATTGCACATCTGACAATAGCATGGTGGTTATGAGGAAGGGGAGAATATGAGATGAGGAGATGCTTTTCAATGCTTGTATTGTTGTTGTTCTTAGGTGTCCTTGGGTTGGGTCTGACTCATAGTGACACTATGTACAACAGAATAAAACACTGCTTTTAAATTCTGCCATACCCACAATCATTTTTAATATTTAAGCCCATTGTTGCAGGCACTGTTTTAATCCATCTAGTTGAGGGCCTTCCTTTTTATCATTGACCTGCCAATCTCTGAAACATGATATCCTTCTCCAAGGACACGTCCTTCCTGAAAAACTGTCCAAAATACATAAGATGTAGTCTAGGTATCCTTCCTTCCAAGGAGCAGTCTGGTTGCAGTTCTTCTAGGACAACTCTGTTGGTTATTTTGGCAGCCCATGGTATATTCAGTATTTGTCTCCAGCACCATAATTTAAAAGCATCAAATTTTCTCCTGTCTCTCTTATTCAATGTACAGATTTCACAACCATATGATGCCACTGTGAATACCATGGCTTGAATCAGGCACAACTTTATGTTCAATGTGACATCTTTACTTTTCAACACTTTAAAGAGACCTTTTGCAACAGCTTTTCTTAATGCAATGTATCTTCTGATTTCTTGACTGCTGCTTCCATGGGTGTTGATTGTTGAAACAAGTAAAATAAAATGGTGGATAACCTCAATCTTTTCTCTTCATGAAGGTGCTAACTGACCAAGCTGTGGGGATTTTTGTTTTCTAGATTTTAATACGCAATCCATATGGAAGGCTTGATTCTTTGATATTCATCAGAAAATGTTTCAAAACCTCTTCAGTTTCCACAAGCATAGTTGTGTTATATGCATAATTCAAGTTGTTAATGAGTCTTCCTCCAATCATAAAGCTGTGTTCTTCATAATGTCCAGCATTATTTCCTCAGCATATAGATTGAATTGGTATGGTGAAGGGCTACAGCCTATATGGTGCCCCTTTCTTGCTTTAAACCAAGCAATATTTCCTTGTTCTTTTCATATAATTGCCTCCTGGTCCATGTACAGATTCCTTATGAGTATAATTATGTGTTCTGTTTTTCTCATTCTTTACAATATTATCCATAATTTGTTATGATCCACATAGTCAAATGACTTTACATAGTCAATAAAACATAGATATACTTCTTTCTAGTATTCTTTGTTTTCACCAAATATTCATCTGTCATCAGTTATGATGTCCCTGGCTCCATCCTGCCTTCTGAATCTGGTTTGATTTTCCAGTAGTTCTCTTTTTATATACTACTGCAGTTGCTTTTAATTGATCTTTAGCAAAATTTGTATGTGATATTAATGATATCATTCTATAATTTCCACATGCTATTTGATCCCCTTTCTTAGGAATAAGCATAAATATGGATCAATTGGAGTCAGCTCTCCAAGTACCTGTTTTCCAAATTTCTTGGTGTAAACAATTTAATACCACTAATGCTGCATCTGTTTGTTGACACATTTCTGTTGGTATTCTTTCAATTTCTTGGGTCTTGTGCTGTGCCAGTTCCTTCAAGGCAGCTTCCAATTCTTCTTTGTGTACCACTGGTTCCAGATCATATGCAACTTTTTGAAATAGTTTGTCATTCACCAATTCTATTTGGTATAATGACTCTGTATATTCCTTCCATCCTCTTTTGATCTGTCCTGCATCATTTAATATTTTCCCTACAGAATCCTTCACTATTGTCACTGGAGACTTGAGTTTTTTCTTCAAGCACTTAAGCTTGATAGAAACAGATTATGTTCTTCCATTTTGGTTTTCTATCTTGAGTTCTTTATCCATCTCACTATAATATTTGATTTTGTCATCTCACACTGCCCTTTGGGATCTTCTGCTTAGTTTTTTAACTTTGTCATGTCTTCCTTTTACTTTAGCTACTTGATGATCAAGGGCAAGTTTTGCAGTCTATTTTGAGATGCAATTTGGTCTTTTTTTTCTTGTCTTTTTAATAACCTTTTGCTTTCCTTATAAAAAATGTGTTTGATGTAATTCCATAACTCATGTGGTCTTTGATCATTTATATCTAACACATCACATCTCTTTTTGAGGATGTCTCTGAACTCAGGTTGGATATATTTAAGGCCATATTTTGGCTCTGGTACATGTGTTCTAATTCTTCAGTTTCTGTTTGAACCTGCATAAAGCACTTGATTGTCTGATCCACAATCCGCACTTAGTCTTGTTCTGACTTTTGATATTGAGCGTTTCCATCATCTCTTTCCACATGTGTAATCAGTTTGGTCCCTGTGTGTTTCATCTGATGAATTCCACAAATATGGTTGCCATTTATCTTGGTGAAAAAATGTATTTTCCATGTAAACTTGTTGGTCTAACAAAATTCTATCATGTGGTCTCCAGCATCATTTTTGTCAGAATTATCCAAGGTAATTTCCAGAATTTTATTGTACAGCATAGTGAATTTAGTTAGCAATAAGGTATCAGACACTTAACTTTTTAAAGAGTAGATCTCACATTAAGTGATCTTGTCACAGTAAAAAGAAGGAAACAACAAAAACTAAAAGAAACAGTGGCACAGAAAATTCTGGTGGTGATGGATATATTCATACTTTGATTGTTGTTTTTTCAACACCACTGTATACATATGTCCAAACTCAACAAATAATATATATCAGTTATATGATTATATAGCAATTATACCTAAATAAAGCTGGGGGGAGGGGAAGAAATAAATATGTTATCATTAAGTCACAGGAGGAAAAGAGGAATGTGTAGACTATTGGGATAGCTTGTTTTCAGTTCCTAGCATTAGTTGTGCCCGCTTTGAACTCAGAATTTGCACAAACTGTTACCCCAGATTGAGATTTTTTTCCTTTATATGTATTAACATAATTACCTCCTTGGAAGTGTGAAATTTCAGTCCAGGTTTCACTTCATCAAAGAAAATTGCCCTAACTCACCAGAATAGTTTATTTTTTTCTGCATTTTCTCCTGGCTTTCTTTGTTTATGATTCAGAAAATATATCATAGTAGGGTTGGTCATTACAGAGCTCTCTGTTTATTATCTGTCAATAGGAATAGGCAATAATTCACATGAAAGGATATAGATTTACTTTCACTCTTTAAAAAATTTGACTAAGAGCCTAGCACAGTGGAGCATGCATGTAATCCCAGCAACATGGTAGGCAGAAGAAGGAGGATCACAAGTTTGAGACCAGAGGCAGTCTGCATAATTTAGTGAAATTCTTTCTCTAAAAGGAAAAAATGGGCTGAAGGTGCAGCTCAGTGGTACAGCACTTGAAGGCATGCAAAAGTGAGGCTCTGGGTTCATCACCCAATACAGTAAAAAAAGTATAAATAAATAAAAAATAAACCATATTGACTAAAATATATCTCCAAAACTTCTGCAAATACATGTGGGTGCTGAGTAAACGTTAATTAAATGAATGAATGAAGTGTCCTATGCAGAGAAAATAGTTTAACATTGATAAAAATCCATATCTTTCAGTTTTTTTGCTATCATTAATTCTGTGGCTTTATAAAAATAGCCTCTGCCTAACACAATATTACAGTTTCTTTGTTATTTTTCTCCTCTATTCATTATTGTGACTCAATGTGTAGAAACTTTGCTTCATTAATTACACATTCAACTCTCAGTGCGATGCATATATCAGTCAGTATCCAGACAACAATCAGAAATCACACCAATTATTTTATCAGAGAGAATTTCATATAAAAATTAACCAGTCCCTGGTTACCTAGGAAGAAAGTGAGATGTTGTAGAGTTAGTAATTGCAGGGCACAGCCACTGTCCACTTATCTGAGGAAGCACATGTGAGTCAATGAGATTCTTAAAATTGAGGAGGGGCCCCATGGAACTGGAACTCACACTTCCCAGGAAAGCGAGTCAGCCAGCTGTACTGTGGTCTCTGAGGAGACACAGTCAGGGTGGTTCTGATTGGTATGAGTAAACTGAAGACTGAAAATAATTATCATTGGCAAGGTAAGAACTGTTGCAGAGGTGACTCTTAACAAGAACAGAAAATAAAAAGTAACAAGCAAGGTCTTCCTTTCTTTCTCTAAAATCCCATATTAGCAGAGCCTAAAAGGGATTCAACTATTATAACAGAAATGTAGTCTGCAAAGTCCCACCTGCAGCATAGCAGAATACAACAGAGTGCATTTGAAGGTCAGATCCAATAGGTAATTATGAAGGCCAGCATCCACACATTTTTTAACAACAAAACAACCTCCAAATTTTCCTAAAAAGAGGTGATTTTCCTTTATAAAAGCAAAACTACTCTTGTACCCTTCCCCAAATTATACAAGGTCTCCACATTCACTCAGTCTATGCAAATCTGAAACAGTCACACTGGGTATCTGTGCTATGTTAATTATTTCTCACATTCATTCACAGTCCCATCTGAAAATTTTGTATTTACAGACTAAATTATGACATAGCCTCTAACGAATCTTGTGTAAAACAATTAAGGAAAGACAAAGGCAAACAAAACAAGAGAAAAATAATATAAATAAAAACAGATAAATAACAACCAAATGCAAGTATGCATAAGTGGCACAGTTTTCTCCTTCCTGTAACCTGGTTATGAATCTAGAGTTGACCTGCCATTACTCATTCTTTGTTTCCTTTGTTCTTAGAGAATAACTCAGCAGGTCTAAGTGTTTATCTGATGAATGACAAAAAGTTGATTTCTGAGGACATGGAATCTGTAATGGTTCTTCCTGTGTGTTTGTTTGCTGCAATTTTGTATTAATTTTTACTATTTAGCATTAAAGTACTAAAAGAGGCACCCTGGAGAGATTCCAGACATAATTGTCCTAGACCCCCTCTTGAATAACTGAAGTGCTATTCCACTTGTAATCTTAATCAATCACTCAGCCAATAAGCCAATAAGGAAACTTCTTTTTTCCACTGGATGAAATTGCACACACATACATGCATGAGTACACACACACACACACACACACACACACACAAAACAAGAAAACTAATGCTTGAGTGGTTGATGCAACTTCCAATTTGATGGAACAATATTGTATCCTCACTAAAACAATGCTCTTAGAAACCAGCATAGCAGAAACATGTGTGAATGAATGGGAGAAAATGGAGCAAGAGGTTGTGCGCAGTCAGGAGAGAAAACACTATCCTTTCATAGCTTCATTCTTTGACCAATATATTCTGCATTCCTCATCGGTTCCTGATTTAACAGATATGCTGTATTCCATAGGGTAAAATACCATACATCCAGGATTTTGTTTCCTAAATGGTGTAGTTTGTTTCAATCTTCATAAGGCATGACCATATAATACAAGCAATCTATAAGCAAACTGGCTAATGGTTCATTATGTAAGACTGATGCATTCTATAGACCTGAGCCTATTGCCATACTAGTTATGCTTTGAAATATGTTCCTTATCAAAAGCAATGTATGCAGATAACAATGATGGTGAATGAAGCAGTTGGTAACTTCATGGTTGGTGGGCCTAGAAGTAATATACTTAGAAAAGGCAAGCATATATTCACAATATATTTCTATCCCTGTGAGAAAAATTAAATGCATTCTCCCTGATACAGTTTATTTAGAGCAATCAGCCTAATGCAAAGAATGGATACACATCAAAAAAATGGATACACATTGACAAGTAAGATATTTAATATATGATAACTAGGTCAGCCTGCTGAGGGAAAATTCTGCACTTACATCATTGTCATCATGGGTATTTTTTACCTGGGTCTATTTTATAACAACAAGGTGGCTGAAAAAAGTCTGAATGATATACACAGTATATGTAATGTTGTTCATTGGATTCTTGAAATCATCTTCTGCAAAGGATGATTTTTGGTGACTAAAGAAATGAAACACAAGTGCCTTCATAATTTCTAGAAATTTTTAGAGTTCCATCTAAATATTTCTTTTTTAGACCTCCTCTATTTCCAAGTCTTTGATCATTCCTTCAGAGGATGAACAAATGCTCATGAATCAATTTCAATCTTTACTTATTGCAAGTTTCACTCCAGGCTAAGTGGAAATCACAGGTACTGCTTGAATCTCTTATTTACAGGAAAGCCTTATTTCCCCCACCCTTGTTCAGAGCCACTTAGGTATTAAGATATATAACTGTATCTATTTATTCTCATTTGGAATAAGTATATTATGTAGGACATCTATAAATCAGGAAAAATTCATTTCATCCTCAGTCAACACGCCATAACATACTATTCATGAAACCATAGCTCTAGATTAAGGAAGACAGATAATGTTTCAGGGGTTGGTATTGATGTCATGAGCTCACAGCTCTTGCAACATACATTCATCTCCCACATTTGCCCAAGTCTGATCTTTTGTGTCCTTTCACTACAGGATGTATTATTTTTCTATAAGCACATGCTTAGAATATGGTAGAGAAGATAACCATTTTATATGAGAATTTCCTTTTATATGAATAATTGACTTAATATTAGGCTTAGAGTGACTATTAGTGTGAGACTCAGTAAAATTTTTGGAAAGGGGAATAGTTATCAGCTGAAGATATACATTTAGTCTCAAAACTTATAAGTGTTTATTGCTACTCTTACATGGAGTTCACAGGAGTTCCATACACTCAAATTTTTTTCCAGAACTTGAAACAACATTGGATATGCTTTTAGTTTCTTTGAGGGTTGAATAAAAGCAGTGAGCTATTTCTCAAAAGGAAAATAGCTACATTTTGAAGAGAATAGGGACTTCCTCATAAACTCTAGAGATCTAGGATACTATTTTACCACTATCTCCATAAATTCAGTGTATTATTTACATTTGCAGCAGTTATCGTGAGATTAGTGAATACATTGGGTCTTAAGTTTCAAGTGGAGAAGCAACATTCACTATATTCTGGACTCTTTTATTCTCACCTCTACTCAAAATTTATAGTTTTATGAAACACTTAATAAATGGATTGGAGGAACACTCTGAGAATATTTCTAAGCGCAGAGCAGAAGAGTCTGAGACCCTGAGACAAGAACATTAAGTTGTACTTTTAGCCTTATGAGACTCAAACTGCTTTTTAACAGCCTTTATAATAAATGTGTCTGCAGCCATAGCACCCTGGCATCAGATCCCATTGATCTTGTATCTTAGCAGGGTCAGCCTGGTTAGTCCTTGGATGGGAGAGTCATTTTATAATTTCATTGATAAAATTGTATTCCTGGATCCACGTATTTTCTACACAGGTCAAAAAACCATTCCATGTTCCTTGAGGAAGTAATACAATATTGCAATTTGTCAAAGCCAAATCCAGATGATTTATTCTTTCTTTTCCTATCCAGTAGTCCAACCAATATTTCTTTACTCCCCTCCATTTTTACTTTATGGTAGTTATGAGCACTTTATAGCCATGTTTGGATTAACCCATAAATAATTAAATTCAGAGTAATTTTAAAAGATATTATTAGTCAACGTTTCTGGAAGCAGAACGTTTTCTGAATATTTTCCAGAACAACTTGACAAAGGAAATTGCATGTTTACAAAACATTTGGAAAGTCATGGGAAGTGAATTCAGGGAGAACTACCCTTTGCTTTACAGATATCACTGGAAGCTCCTAATGATTCTGTCAGTTGCCTACATTATTGAAGCAGAGATTTGCAAGGATTTTCCAGAAGCTTTTGCTGACCTTAAAATTGCCCTTGGCCAGCATCTCCTGTTGTGGCTTTCTATTTTGACTTTTTAATATTGCGCAAGTGTCTCTCTTTGCAGAAATCTGAACCAGAATCCTGATTCCAAGCCACTGCAATAATAATAATAATAATAATAATAATAATAATAATAATAATAATTTTTAGCTATCCATGCCATGTGCATCTTGGAAGAGCTTACAAAGATTGGCATATAGCTAACCATGAAATATTATTTAAGATGAAATCTTCAGTTTGCTAGAATCTGTAAATATGACTAAAAACAAATAAATTATTAGTGTCTTGAGTAAAAAATGTTTTGTATTTCACCTTGGTGTTTATAGCATCAGTCACAAAGGCAATATTGTAATTATATCCTAGATGCATTCAAAACACTATACAGTGACTATAAAACAAAAAGAAACAAAGAACATATTAGGAAAATGCAGTTGAATGTATAAAAATCCTTGGGTTAGGAGGAATAAATCTCTCCATTCTCTTGAAGCCTTATGCAATTATAATCATTTCCTATTTGCAAGCCTTTGCAATTTCAAAGCTGTAATCCAGAGAAGTAATTGGTGGAATATTTTTAATGAAAAATCCTTAAACACACACACACACACACACACACACACACACACACGCACACACAGCCTCAAGCAAAGGCTTCAACACTAAAAATAAATTCATGTAAGTTGTTTTATATCAAGATTTAATGGAATTATATTCTAAAAATTCAAATGTATATAAAGAGAGTGAGATAGAGAATGAGAGAGAGAAAAAGAGAGAGAGAGAGAATGAGAATAAATTTGAATAAATTTTATAACAAAACTCATACAGGTCATCTCCTTTGCCACACAGTTCCAGTAATGTCATCAAGATGAAAATAATATGAGAGAAGTTCATAAGGGGCAGGCAGATGACAGCAACTTTTCAAAGTAGAATGATTTAGAGAGATTATAGAGGCAGCTGTAAAGTTTGCAGTATTTGCAAAATGTATATAAGAACTGATAAAAGGAATTTTAATAAGGTTTACTATAATTCTGCTAGAATAGTTTCAGAAAGACAAGTAAAATATTGAAAACATTACTAGGTTATTTAAATTGCACAGAAATTTTTGCCTCAACTTGGATTATTTTTCAGGACTGAGCCATGCAGGCTGAGACTTATTAAGAATTATATCTGGCTGGGCACAGTTATGCATTCCTGTAATCCCAGTGACGTGGGAGGTGGAGGCAGGAAGATTACAAGTTCATGGCCACAGGCAGCCAACAAAATTTAGAGAAACTCTGAATCAAGATTTTAAAAATGAACTGGATGTGCAACCCAGTGATGGAGCACTTGCAAAGTAGGTGTAAGGCTATGGTTCAACCCCCAAGTACAGGGGAAAAAAAGTATGTACATCTGTCAATGGTAAAATTGGAATCAAACTATTTATTTTGTGAGTTATTACTTTTGTTCACTTATTAACAAAGTGAAGCTATTCTTACTGAGTGTTCAGTACAATTTTAAGTAGAAGATATGAAGAATTTATTTAGGAAATTCAGTCTCTTAGACATGTATTGGATATGAGAGGGCCAACAAAAAAAAATTGGCAAGAAATATGTCAACAAAAGATTATCACAAGAAAAACAGGGGAGGTTTGAGATTTTGTATAAAAGGTTCAAGAGAAATATAGCAAAGTAGCCTTAAAATATATTCCTTGTTGTTGTTAGGTGCTATGGAGTTGGGTAGGACTCATAGCGACCCTCATAGAGCTTTCAATGGCTGATTGTTTCAGGATTATTTAGGGAGTAGATTGCCACATCCGTCTCTCATTAGAATACATTTAAGAATTTTTAAAGATCCATTGGTTAATGTCATTCTTCTATATTGTGCAGAGTTTTAGGAATAATTCTCAGATGCATCATTGTAAATTAACATAAACATGATACTCCAAAATTACTGTTTTTTCAGCTAAGTGCAAAAGTGAAATGCTTAATAATAATTGCGAGGGAAATGTTGTATTGTTGTACAACAATACCTAGGACTAACATTCCTCATGAAATTGAAATTTGGCTGGCAAAATGGAAGGGTACGAAGATTGTTGCAACAATGGAATGCCTCAGTGTGTGATTTTGGAAAATTTCCAGATTGTTTGATTGTTTGTTTTTATAAGGAAAAGAGTTAGCAAGCTGACATGAGATTAGAGGATAGAGTTTAGAAAGAGTTCAAATGTTGAGGCTCCTGTTTATAAAGAATACTCTATGAGAGTCATAGATCCATTGCAAACGATGAACAGCATTAGTGTAAAGAGAAAGTCATGAGAAAGGGTTAAATGTTATTGTTAAAAATTTTTCTAAAGTATGGTGAGTAAAGAAGAAAAATGGTACAATAGGACTTTTTGAGCTCCAAGGCAACATGGATTTTCAAGTGTTGAAAACTGAAGATTGGTCTAAAAGTAGCATTGGGAGCAAGACAACAGGAACCATAAGTGTGAGAACTATATGCTTTATAGGGCTGATAAGGCATTCTTACAGTGCAGCAAGGATTCAGTTAAGAATGGCAGGTAGAAAAAAATGAGAAGGTTTTGAATACTACAGGAAAGTTTTGTGATGGTAGACTAGGTAGTCCAAAGCTCAGTGGAACAAACTGAAGTTTGAAGAAAGAAGGAGTGACAGGCTGAAGCAGGGAATAAACTAGAAAGAATCAACTAACTATAACAAGTAACATTTAAAGCTGGAGAGTGGGTGATTTAAGCTTGGGCTGCTAGAGATTATTAATATGAACAGAAATATGACATATATATATTTCTTTTTTTATCCAATGGGAGAGGTCAGCAGATGAAAATAACATTGAGGCTCTAAAAGATTGTTCACTGGCTTGATAGGAGAAAAGTCACCTCTTTATTATCTCACTGGGCAAACACCTATCGAAAAAAGACAAGAATTCAGCCCACTGGTCATGAAGGCCATAGATAGTGGCACTGCAGCATGAAGGCTTAAAGGCTACTGGAAACATGAGAGGAATGGAATCTCTCTTAGATGACAGCCAAGGGTTCACTTGCTCTGGGAGAGTCTACCTAGCAGTTGGCTGGACGTATTTGACCTACACTGAAGTGGAGCCACACTCCCCTGTGGAGTAACTTCAGTGGCAGAGAAGTGTATAGCATTTTTAAAGATAAAAAGTGAGAGCAGGTTATTGGCAGAAAGGCCATCAGTTCTCTTGACTGGTATGCTGTCCAGTGGCCCACATTGTTGATAATTCACATTAAAAGAAAAAATTGTCTCAGGAGAGTATTATATATTAATCATCTATGGAGTTCAAGTAATATTTAGCATAAATTGCACTTTTTAATAGGATGAGTACAAATAATATCAAATTAAAATCAATAAACATTTTATTTGTTGATTTGTAGTTATTTCAGAATGCTGATGTGAGGATTGTCTTTAGACAAGAATATTGGTATTTTAATAAAATAGATAAGTATATGATAAAAATTGATAAGAAAATAATTCATATTTCCCTTCTATGTTTTTAGTTCAAATTGTTCTTACTTGGTGATTTTTATGCAGAGGAATTCTCTCCATGCAAAATATGGATTATATGTTTATGAGGGAAGCTCATAATATAAGCTTTTAATACCTTCTATTTTGTGGACTGAATGCATATGGAAAAGTTGGCATATATTCCACAGAAACATAGAAATAGTAATTTTTACACTTAAAATATAGAAAGGTATGTGTCTATACTTAGATATATTGCCATTACTCTTCTGGTCACTTCAAGGAGTAGTAACTGGAGTTTATCATTTTTTATGATTCTATTAGATTATCTGAGACATTAAAATTAGAGGATGGGGAAAGGTAAAAATATAACATTGTAATATAAGTTTTTTTTCTGACAAATGAATAAAGGTTTGGGAGATTTCAGATAGTGAATGAGCATAGTAAATTAGCTAGGACATAGGTATAGCATCTATAACAAATGAATATCATTCAATTTACAGTTTCATCTTATAAAATTTAAGTGTCTTTGGTTTATAGTTTAACCAGCTCATGATCATGATAACCATTTTTAAGTGACTATGTCACTATACGTATAAAAACATAGGCATTGTAGTTCTCAACAGATCATTTAAATATTCATTTGTGTATTTATAGAAGCTAACAGTAAAGAATATTCCAGTCTTGGGGGAATTGAAATCATTGAATTGGAAAGAAGAATGCTTGCTGTCATAAGAGCACATCAGTTTCTTAGAACTCAGAAATTCTGGATAGCACTAGTACTCCCTTTGAGAACTCTTCTTATGATCCCCACTCTCCATTAAATAGTGCTCTGCCTTTTAGACAGATTTTCTAAAGATATACCTCTCCATAACACAGCAATAATAACCAGCCTCACAATAATATACTCTATTGAGAATCATACAACAAGGCAATTAAGGTCCTGAGTTTTGGAAATATATACACCTGAATTCAGTTCTTGCATTTGTCCCTTATTACTTATGAAATTTAGGATGAGTTATGTAAGTTCCAAGGTAGTTTTAGTATCATGAAAGGGAGATAGCACTATGTATTTCACACTAGATTTAAAGATACTTAGAAATATAGTATGGCCTAGCCCCTAATAGAAATCAGAAAGGTGCTTATTATTATCATTAGCATTATTAATATTACCAAACTTATTTTATCACAAAATCAATTAAATTTATTTTCCTAAGTCACCATCTCATTACATTACCTGTAAAAGGTAATGATTTTTCACCCTTTCCTATATTAGTTGGTTTGTTGCTGTTGTTGTTAGGTGCCTTGGAGTTGGTATCAGACTCATAGCCACCCTACAGACAACAAATTAAATGCTATGTTCAGGCTTCTCTGCTATTCCTAGGGTTTTCAATGGCTGATTATTTTTTGGGAGTGGGTTGCCAGGTCCTTCTCCCAAGCCTACAGCAGCGGGGAGTTCCCAGGCAGTCTCCAATTCCAGTACTTCCCAGATCCCACCCTATTTAGCTTCCTAGATCTGAGGAGATCAGATGCTAAGTTGGTACTGCTGCAGGTCCAAATAATTGGTTATTATGTTATAAGTAAGTAATTTCCTTTAGAGTAGAAAACAATGATCAAATTTCTAATAAAGAAAACTATGAAATGTTAATTTATACATCTTACAAATTAATTATAGGAAATATTGAAGAGGAAAAGGAACACTGGAGAACATTTATTACAGCTTTGTCACATAACTATAAGCAAATGGCTTATAGGCACAATTGATTTTCAGATCAAGTAAAATTTGGGGACATTGCATGGGAGAAAACCATTTTAAAAAGGAAAGATAAATACCTTAAAATTTATGTATTTTTCTAATTTCCTTTGCATATCCAATGACTCCTCTTATGTCAGTTTTTATAACCTAATGGGTTAAGTAACTGATGCTTTTGTGGCTATGTATTAAAATTTCTGCATAAAATCTTCACGAATAAAATCTCATATTTTATTTGACTTTGTTGTTTATTTTATAATTGCAGTTATTTGCTTTTGATTTTTAAAAAATAAACATATGCTTTAGTAATACATCACTTGTAAGTTATTCCATATTTTAAAAATACACTATCACAGAACAAAGATTTGATATACTACTCCTGTGTGTCATCATGGTATTTGATAAAGCTCATCTACGAAAAATCAGTATTCAACACATAGTAAGTTTTATATCAGATTCATCAACTATATAACTGAGGTAATACTTAGTAACTCCTTAAATTTATTTTCAATACTCCACTAAATGAAATGGTATCAAGGCTTTTCAATTGATATTATTTGTGCAGATAATGACTTAACAAAATTATAATAAAACCTCAACCTACTCAACATTAAGTTATTAAAATTTCTCTAAATGGAAATGAAGAATGCAACAGCGTTTACATACATGTGAGATGATGAAAAGGTTGCAGGATATGATGCAGCCAAATGAAAATAATCCAAGAATACTGTTTTCCCACTGAGGAGAACTAAAATGGTGACTCACAATATCTATTAGCATTTGGCAAAATCATTAAATTTATAACTAAAAGCAAAAGATTTTTCCTGAAAAAATTAAAGTAATATAACTTGAAAAATGTTGGTTGTAGCATATGATATTAAGACTGTTTGAAAGAATGGCGTAATTGTAGTAGTCTTCATTTGAATTTCTGTAAATTATTTATTTGAAATTTTAATGATCTTTCGTAAAGGATAGATTACAAATTACATCTAATTTACTGATTACATGACAAATTCTTTTAAATCCAATCATTTTAGTTCTACAGAATTTCATACATTCTCTTCACTTTATTTCTGTCACTATTTGAAATAATATTCTTGAGGGTATAATGTAACTAACATATGTACACCACTTGTAAGAACAGCACACATTTACCACGTATTATAAAAGACACTGTGTTTTAGCTGAACTATTTAGGTTTGCAACAGAATTTTTAAAATATAGGCTCACTTTTTAGAGAAAGTCAATGACTGTTCACAAGACATCATTAAACCATACCAGTTAGATATTTTGAATGCTATCATAAGTAGTAGGAAATCAATGAGAAATAGTGCCCCAATTTGATCTTTCAGTTTCATAATATTTTCAAAAACTTTGCTTATTTTAATTTTATTTTACTTCCAAATCAATGTTTACATTGATTGTATTATCATTGCTTTGCTAAAATCCTTTCATCTCAACTCTTCAGTGAATATCAAATGTAAATTTTTTGTCACATTTTCAAAAAGATTGTTGATTGGATAAAAGGAAATAGATAAAAATATTGGGTGTAACAATTAAGTGTAAGGCAAATAAATTGGGCTGTATTAAAGTATAAAAATTTCTTAATCATTCATGGAGATAATTTAATAAGTGATGAAATTGCAAAGCTAAAATACAGCCTTCAAATGTTTTTCAGATTACACATTCTTAATTGTGTTCATGCTTATCCACTCCATTTTCACAAGTGCTTTCTTTTCCTGCAAATATATTGTGCTTATTTTATATCAGTTCTACTTTTATTAGTTGGGGAGATTAAAAAGCCATGACCCATTCTGTGACCTTTGTAATGTGACTGGTCCAAGTGACTGAAATCTAGATTGAGATATCCTGAGTGAGTAGGTTCTGAGAAAGACAGAATTGAAGGTGGCCTCAGAAAATGCTTCAACTAGAGAGATGATGTGAGTTTTCTCTTCTATGCTTTTCTCTGTGCACATAGAGTTCCTTCTTTTCTATTAGATTTTCTCCTCTTTGCTGGGGATATTGTCCCTATCAGTTGACTTTTAGCTTCAGCACCGTACAAATTAACTTTTTCCTGATTCCTGACCTAAGAATTCCTAGAAGGATTCTGCTTTCCTTGCCTAATTGGCCAAACCAGAAATAGTAGGTGTTATAACCATCCATTCTTAGGCCAATCACTCTGCTTTGAGGGTAAGGTCATATAAAAGATGTAGAATTAAATTTGTACTGCCTTCAAAGGGAGGCTGTGGGAAGAGGAGGGGAAGATGATTAATCACCCAAAGGAATAAAAATAGTGGAGCAACCCAAACCTACCATCTAGTGGAATATGTCATAGTAAAATGAAATGGATCCCACTTTATATTCTTCATTTTTTAACAAAATATGTTTTTTACAATAACAGCTTAAAATATATGGAAGTTTTTATTTTAAGAGTGTCTATAGAAGATATTGTTTATGGTATATAAGCTTTTAACGTAGAATTTCCAGGTGCCCTTATAAATGTGTGAGTTTATAATATTTTGTTCTTGTTTCACTTTTATAAATGTTTGAATTTTAGCCCCTTAGTAGTGAGGACAGTGAAGAAAGTGAGCTTATTCTGCAAGGTTACCTGAATAATACTATAGAGATTTGTTAATTAAATAGGGGTGTCAGGGCTACCTCATTTTCAATCTATTTGTTACATTCAAATTTTCAGAGATATTTATCAAAGAATGACAAGTATACTTACAGCTTCAATAAAATAAAGTCCTATGACATTAAGATTGCAAAACAAGAGAAAACATTGTTGAATAAAAGTTATTTTTTCTTATTTCTTACCCACTGATATGCAAATCCCCTTGTATCAGCAACACTGTTACCTAAAAATTAGGATTAAAATGTCTATCATTAACTGGGTGCAGTGGTGCATGCCTGTAATCCCAAAGGCTTGGGAGGCAGAAGCAGGAGGATCACAAGTTCAAGACCAGAGGCAGTCTGCATAACTTAGTGAGACCCTGTCTCAAAAAGCCAAAAAAATGGGCTGGGCACGCAGCTCAGTGGTCCAGCACTTGCAAAGCACGCAAGCATGAGGCCCTGGGTTCATCACTTAGTACCGCAAAAAAAAAAAAAAAAAAAAAGTCTACCATTTTAAAAGCTTCTATCTCTAAAAAGGATTATCAGTCTTCAAATCCACAATTTTATTTTGTTTTTCTCCAAATTGTGTTACATGTGTTCAACAACAATTTCCTCATTCACATTCACAGGACAATAACACTTTCTTTATTCTTACCTGTGCCTATCAGCACAACTTGAGAAAATTTTGTTTCTATTCTCCTCTTTTATGATGATTCTGACATTCAAACAAATGGCATTTGCCAGATATGCCTAAATGTGCTAAATTGCCACAATATCTGCCCAGCTTTGGTCTTATCTTTTGACTATGGGAGAGTGCTTTATCCCCAGTGCTATTAACCTTTTGTCAGACTTTCTCATGCTTGTACAAAGTACACCAAGCACCTTTTAATTAGTTGTATCAAAGCACTATACTCATCCCTGCAACCATAGGGATTCAAACCAGGTATTTGAAGGTAGGAGTTGAGGGGACTGTAAATCACACTATTATCTTAAGTCTCTTCTCTATACAGCTATTCTACTATTGAAGCAACTTTGTCTCTGATAGTAACAAAATATGACTTCTACATTAATGTCCTGTGAACTCAAAGAGAACATGGAAATTATGAGGGTTGCTACCCACACAAGCAAAATCTGGGACTTAGGTCAAGCATAAAAAAAAACCTTATTTAATTGCACCACAGGGTATTAAAATATAATTTCACAACCATCTACATTTGTATCCAAGTGATTATTCTTACAATCACCATAAAATTTGCTTGTAATATCTATAATACTTCCATTTCTAAAAATATTCATTTATACATTTATGATTATGAGTAATTCACAACTTCTAAAATTAGCATAGGAAAGATTTTACAATATCAGGCAACAAAAAATAGAATAATCACACAGCAATTAACTGAAAACAAGTAATGCCATACTAGTACTCTATTCTCTACATAACTACTATTAAATTCAGGTACCCATGTGCTGTTAAGTTTATTTATCATATTTCAATGTGTCAATCGGTGTTTACTGTATTTCCCTACTATGTGTAGATAAATCAGTGTGGCTAGAAGAAGGGTTCATCTTTAAGTTACCATGGCTACAGGCAAAAATGCAGATTCCAAATATGTATAACCTTAAGCCTTTGATGTTTTCAGGTTTCTACTTATATGAGGCATTCAATTATGACACAATTTTACTGAAAGCTTGAAGTAAAAGAGACATTTATATTTTTTTACCAATAAAAATCTCAAAAACCATAATATTTGACATCTATTCTTTACCCTTTTAGCCCATTGCCTCTTAGACATTGTCATGTGGGCTATAAACTTAGATTTCTGGTAATATTCAGTGTTTTTCTGTTTTCCAAGCCTACCCCTTCTCAGATTATATTGGAGAAACAGTTCTGGTCTTATTTGAGGTTTTTTCATTCTTCATTCCCCACTAAATATATGGCCCTGTATTATAAGCCAAAGAATTCACTCATGTGCTAAACTGAACAAGGCTTTCTAATATGATTCACTGTCAGCACAGAACTCTAATGATCTTTGATGATTTAGTACTTTGTTGTTGTTATTGTATCTCTACTAAAAATAAGACTGTATCCTTTATCCTAAAATGCTGTCACCTAAATGCATTTTTTAAAAAATGTAATTAATAGTGTTTGCCCTCTAACTCACTAAATGATACCCATGAAAGAATTGTTAGCAAGTATTACATAATGAATTAAACTTATCTCTGTTTCAGTAACCATTAACAGGAATTAATAATTATTTTCAGGCATTTCTCTGTGTAAAGTCATATATTTTGGAAAAAATAAAATCTGTTTAAAAATATTTAGTAGACGGGGGGGAGAAGGGTGAGTCAATGAGGAGAGATAAAAGGGGCAAAGTCAATCTCAATGTAAACAAAACAGCTTAATGAGTATGGTGGGGAAAAAAAGGGAAGATAAAAAACCTACTACAATAGCTAAAAATAAAAAGTTATAATACCAAAGGTTGGCAATAATGTAAATGGTCTAGATCACTCATTTAATACTGCTGAGAGTGTAAAAAGGTAGATCACTATAGAAAAAAGTTTGGCTTTATATCAAAATTGGGATGCATGTATGTAGATAAATATTCTCCCAAAAAGACATGCAAGTAGAAATGGGGACTATTTCTGGGGGTTGGGGACAGGGGAGGAGGGTAATCAGAGGGTGAGAGGGAAGTTAAGTAAGCAATGCACAATGAAATGCATATATAGAAATGCTATATAGAAATAATGAAACCCATTAAGTTATACATTAAAAATTACCAATAAAATTTTAAAAATAAAATAAATAAAATAACATATTTATTAGCAAATACATAACTTTTTACCCAGATAATATTAGTATTTCATTTTCTAATAGAAATATAAATCTTAAGGTAAGTTTTTTACTTTCTTTCTCCATATTATTTTTTAACTTAAAATACTTGGTTTAAAATAAAGTTCTTTCTATAACAGAAATTAAGAATGATTAGAGTGTATCAAAAAGAAATAAATCAAACTGAGGATGGAAAAAAGTTCATAGTTTTAAATAAATATAATCTAAAACCGAGTGCAGTGGCACATACCTATAATCCCAGCTATATGGGATGATGAGGCAGGAGGATCACAAGCCTTGAGGCCAGAGTCAGTTTACATAACTTAGTGAGACCCTATCTCAAAATTTAAAAAATACACATGGGTTGGGGGTGCAACTCCATGATATATTGCTTGCAATGCATACATGAAGTCTCCAAATACTGAAAAGAAAAAAAAAAAAAAAGAGAAAGCAGAAATAATCTATGTTTGATTTTGTATACTCTCAAAAAAAGTTAGTATAATCTTAATGTAAATCCCTGAAATATCATTCCCAGGAAACAGAAAGTCTTTCCTATATTATATTCTGAACAGTGAACACAGTGCAAAGATCTTTTGTTTTACAAAAGAGGGAATAGCCCATGTATATTTAAAACATCAAACCTTCTATTTTGCATTCAATGAAAGAAGTCCCTGAGAACTTATAAATAGGAAAATAATAATGTAGACCATGTCAAGGCATAATACAAGAAAGTATTAATGAGCCATATTCTCCCTATGGCTATATTTATACAATGAAGATGGCAGTTAGTGCTATAGGAGCAACAGAATAACAGTATATAGTTCCCCAGTGTTCTGAGTTTATGAGCTTCACTGATCAGGTGAAAGTGACTTGGTTCTGCGAAGAATAATACTCTGCAAGTTAAATATTATTTCAACTGATGAGAAATTATTTGCTTGGGAATTTTAGATTTTATTTCCCCACATGACAGAACTTAAACAAAAAAGAAAATGGATTATGAAAATAAATGAAACTGTAAGGAATATATCTTCTAGCATTTTCAATGTGTCTCAACTGAATGAGATAAGAGACTTACTATGTTCTATCACTTAATTCAGTGAAAATGTTAGTATTAAATTGTAAGAAGCTATTATATATTTTAATTTTTAAAACAATTTTCATATTTAGTTTTTGCTTCAAGCATATGATAGTTATATTATAATAAAATCAAGCTGATTATGTGTTCTCTAATAACTTTGACTTTGGCCTTGCATAATTGTACTACAAATAATTTTAATGGCACCGATAATAATTGTCAACAATAGTATAGTGCTTACCATATGCCAAATAGTACTCTGGGAATGTGCTCTGCTATACCTGGGAGAAATAAAATTATTAAAGATGATTAACTAAAGGAAAAACTAAGGTACAAATAACTTAAATGATTTGCCTAAGATCACATGGTTAGTCACTCATAGACTCAGGTTTGAATTCAGTTGGTCAAGTTTTCCAGAAACCTATGAATTAACAACTCTCTACATAGCCATTGTGAGGTGAATTCATCTGAAGAAGCCAAACCTGTGTTGAAGATCCATAGGATTGATTGAGTGACTAGAAGTTCATGAGTGTAGAGAGATGGAAGGATGCAAATCAGCATCCAAAATTATCTTGAACTATCTTCAGTTCTCTTAAGAAACATTTACTACCCACCATTGTATCTGACATAATGGCTTTGTGACTATTAAGTAAAACTTGTGGAATATATTGTTGTATTTAGCAGACTACTAGTTTCCACTAAACCCCAAACTAAGAATATTATAAAATAATGTGTAGCATGGTGGAGTTGCACACACCTGTAATCCCAGTTACCCAGGAGGCTAAGGCAGGAAGATTATTGAGGCACAGGAAGCCTGTGTGCAAGACCCCATCTCAAGTTAAAATAAAAAAATAAAAAGGGTCCAGGGTGCAACTCAGTGGTAGAGTACTGGCAAAATATATGTGAGGACCTGGGTTCAACTCCCCAGTATTTTATTTATATCTATATCTATCTGTCTATCTATAAATAGCACGTGAATCCTATAGAAGAGATGTTCCTGCTCTGCTATAACCTGCCTACTTGATGTCCTTACTAATCCAATTCAAATTAGTGCCACAATGGCATCACACATTACTATTATAAATTTGCTAAAAAATAATCAAGATACTCAAATAGATATGTAAGAAAACTCACCAGATTATCTATCTACATATCTATATCTATCTCTCTATCTCTATCTCTATCTATCTATACATATATAAAAGATATATATATACATATATACATATATACTTTTATATAATTATATATATATATTATATATATATATATAATTTTATATATATATATGGAGTGTAGTGAGATGGAATGATGCAAATCAGCAGCCAAAATTATCTTGATCTATCTTCAGTTCTCTTAAGAAACATTTACTACCAACCATTGTACCATTGTGTGACATAATGGCTTTGTGACTATTAAATAAAACTTGTGGAATGTATTGTTACATTTAAAACTCACCAGGATTTTATATATTTTTTTCTTTTTTTTTCCTCATTTCCAAAGCGTTAGGCAAGTGAGCTCAGATATTAGCAGGCCAATAGAAGAAGGGGCTGGGATTTAGCTCAGTTGGTAGAGCATTGCACTGCAGTCTCTGAGGTCCCGAGTTCAATTCCCAGCACCCCAAAAATGGGAGAAGGACCTGGTGATCTACTCTCAAGGCAATCCCGAAACAGTCAGCCATTGAAAACCATATAAGGGTCGCTATGAGTTGGATACCAACTCGATGGCACCTAACAACAACAATAGAAGAAGAGTATATAAAAATGGCTCTTGGTTTCAACCATGATGAATGAAAAATGTGTGAGACATGAAAGGAAACTCCCAGAACCCTGATAATATTCTACTGGATTCCAAAGGACTTTATGTTTTTGTTTTTGTTAGGTGCCATGGAAGGGAGTCCAACTCATAGCAACCCTATGTACAGGGGAACTAAACACTCCCCATTTCTGTGCCAGACACATGATCTTATTTATGTTTAAGCCCATTGTTGCAGACACTGTGTCAATCCTTCTGGTGGACAGTTTTCCTTTTTTTAATTGACCTTCCACTCTCCCACACATAATGTCTTTCTCCAGGGATTGGTCTCTTCTGACTACATGTCCAAAATATGTAAGACAGAGTCTAGACATTCTTGCTTCCAAAGAGCACTCTGGTTGCACTTGTTCTAGGACAGATATGTTGGTTATTTTGGCAATCCATGGTATTTTCAATAATTGTTTTCAGCACCGTAATTCAAAAGCATCAATTCTTACCCCATCACCCTTGTTCAATGTCCAGGATTCACAACCACATGATGTGACTAAAAATATCATGGCATGGGCCAGGCATACCTCATCTTTAATGTGACATCTTTACTTTTTAACACTCTTAAGAGATCTTTGGGCTGGGATTTAGCTCAGAGGGTAAAGCACTGCGCTGCAGTCTCTGAGGCCCTGAGTTCAATTCCCAGCACCGCAAAAATGGGAGAAGGGCCTGGCAATCCACTCCCAAGGCAATCCTGAAGCACTCAGCCATTGAAAACCCTATGAGGGTCGCTATGAGTCGGATACCGACTTGACGGCACCTAACAACAACAACAACAACAACAAGAGATCTTTTGCCACAGCTTTCCCCAAAGGAATGAACCTTTTGATTTCTTGACTAATGCTTCCATGGGTGTTGATTGTAGACCGAGTAAAGCAAAATCATGGACAACCTCATTTTTTCTCCATTTATTGTGATGTTGCACCCTGACCCAGTTGTAAGGATTTTTGTTTTCTTGATGTTTAGTTGCAATACATACCAAAGACTATGTTCTTTTATCTTCATCAGTAAATATTTTAAATCCTCTTCACTTTCAGCAAGGAGAACTGTGTCATCTGCATAACACAGGTCATTCAGGACTCTTCCTCCAGTCCTGATGCTGCTTTCTTCCTCATCAATTCTAGTTTCTTGGGTTATTTGCTCAGCATTGAAATTGAAGGAAGTGTGAAAGGATACAGCCCTGACGCATAACTTTCTCAGCTTTAAACCAGGCAATGTTTCCTTGTTTTATTGGAACAGCTGCCTCCTGGTTCATATGCTGATTCCTCATGAGTACATTTAGGTGCTCTTATATTCCCAGTTTTTGAAGTGTTACGCATGATTTGTTATGATCTACACAGTCCAGTGCCTTTGTGTAGTCAATAGAACACAGATAGACATCTTCATGATATTCTCTGCTTTGGGCTAATAACCACCTGACATCAGCAATGATGTTCCTGGTTCCCCACCCTCTTCTGAATTCCCCTTGATTTTCTGGCAGTTCCTTGTGTATAAACTGCTGCTGTCACGTTTGAATGATCTTTAGTAAAATTTTACTTGTGTGTGATTTTAATGACAGTTTTCACTATGTGAATTTTCATTAATGTGAAGTTTTCACATTTAGTTGCATCCCCTTTTTGGGGAATAGGCACAAATATGCATCTTTCCAGTCAGTTGGCCAGGCAGCTGTTTTCCAAATCTGTTGGCATAAACATGTTAGCATCTCCACTACTGCATCTGTTTGCTGAAACATCTCTATTGGCATTCCATCAATTCCTGGAGCCTTGTGTTTCATCAATTCCTTCAAGGCAGCTTCTACTTCATCCTTCAATACCATTGTTTCCTCTTCATCTGCAACCTCTTGAAGTGGTTGGTCATCTACCAGTTATTTTTTGGGTAATGACTCTGTGTATTCCTTCCATCTTCTTTTGATGTTTCCTGAATCATATAACATTTTCCCACAGAATCTTTCACTATTACCACTCAAGGCTTGAACTTTTGCTTCAATTCCTTAAGCTTGAGAAACATAGAGTGCGTTCATCCCTTTTCATTTTCTGTCTCCAGCTCTTTTTACTTGTCATTATAATATTTGTTTTTGACTTCTTGAGCTGCCTTTTGAAATCTTCTGGTTAGTTCCTTAACTTCATCATGTCTCCTTTTAGCTGCTCAAAGTTCAGGGTCATGTTCCAGATTCTCTTTTGACATGTAATTTGGTCTTTCCTTTTTTTCCTGCCTTTATCAAAGTCTTTTTCTTTCTTTATGAATAATATTTTTGATGTCATGGCACAACTGGTCCAGTCTCCTGGGACTTGTGTCTAATACATTAAACCTGTTCTTGAGGTGGCCTCTGAACTCAGATGGGATACTCAGTGTCATACCTTGGCTCTCAAACACGTATTCTAATTTTCTTAGGTTCAGTTTGAACTTGCATATGAGAAGTTGATGGTCTGATCCACAGTCAGCCCCTGATCTTGTTTGGTCATTTGATATAGAGCTTTCCCATCTTCTCTTTCCTCAAATTAGCTAATTTAGTTCCTATATGTTCCATCTGGTGAAGTCCATGTGTATAGTCACCATTTATGTTGGTGAAAAACTGTATTTGCCATGAAAAGGCCATTGGTCTGACAAAATTCTATCAATCAACCTCCAGCAAAGGTTCTGTCACCAAGGCCATATTTTCCAACTATTGAGCCTTCTTTTTTGTTTCCAACCTTTGCATTCCTGTCACCAGTAATTATAAGTACATTATGATTTCATATTTGTTCTATTTCAGATTGCAGAAATTCTCCCTTTCTTCATTTGTGGCCTTAGTGGTAGGTGCATAAATTTGAATAATAGTCATATTAACTGGCCTTCCTTGAAGGTGTATGGATATTATTCTGTCACTGACAACATTGTATTTCAGGACAGATCTTGTAATTTTTTTGATGATGAATGCAATCCCATTTCTCTTTAGTTTGTCATTCCCTGCATAGTGGACAATATGATTATCTTACTCAAAATCACCTATGCCTGTCCATTTTAGCTCACTAATGCCTAGAATGTCAATGATTATGTGCTCCATTTCTCCTTTAATGATTTCTAATTTTCCTAGATTCACACTATGTACATTCCATGTTCCAATTATTAATGGATATTTACAGTTGTTTTTCCTTATTTTGAGTCATGCCACATCAGCAAATGAAGGTACACAGAGCTTTACTACATTTTTATCTTCAATGTAGATTCTTCTTTGAGAAGGCAACTCTTCACGAGTGGTCTTTTGAGTGACTTCTAACCTGAGGGTCTCATTTTCCGGTGCTATAACTGACAGTGCTTCTTTGCTATTCACAGGGTTGTCAATGACTAATTATTTCAGGAGTACTTTGCCAGGTCCTACTTCCTAGTCTGCGTTAACCTGGAAGCTCAGCTGAAATCTGTCCACCATGGGTGACCCTGATAGTATCTGAGATACCAGTGTCATACCTTTCAGCATCATCACAAGACACAAGCCCGCACAGTGTAGCAAACTGACAGACATGTGGGGGAATGGACTTTATATTCTAATCAAAATCAATAGTTGCCTGAATTCTCATCACTCTAAGACATTCATCTATGAATGTATTCTTTTGAAAGTAGTAGACAAATCCCTTTTGCAAAATAAAGACTCCAGGTGTAAAGCATTTCTCTCCTCCATGAAGACCCAAATTCCAGTATAACAATCATATTTGACATTGGATCTACTAATATCTCTCCACTGTTGCCCACCTTCATTTCTCAAAGGTGGACTATCTTTTACAATAAGCCTTGTTTATAATTTTTTGCTTCAACTTCTCTGTCGTGTATAAATTCTTGTAAATGCTGAGCAAAAAGATCATGGTTGCTGTTAGAGTTCACTTTTAATGTAGGTAGTGCTCAGGTAACAAAAAGTGTAAGAAACATCACTTTAGTGGGAACAAAAGCTGTGCTGATGTATTTTTTGATTGGGTGTGTATGCATAGGTGCACATGCTCTTAGTATTTACTGCTCTGGTCCTGCTTTTACCAGCCTTTCTGTTGTATTACTACTATTAGAACTTTACAATTGCTTATTTCTAGTTAGTATAGTCCAACAAACTCTCAAGAGTCACAATTTTCAATACTCATTATCAATCTGTCTTTTGCATATTTTAAGCCTTTTTTTGAGAAAATATGAGTGTTATTATATAATGATGATTTGATAATTAATATCAATTACTTTTCCTATTATACTTCAAAATGAATTTTCCCAAGTTGAAGCTGACTAAAAATAAAATTAAATTCAAGTGTGTGAATGATTACATTGGTGAAGGTATTGAACACTCAATTACTTTTTTATTGGAAAATTTTAATGTACAACTTAATGTGTTTCATTTGGACATGCATTTTATTGTGATATTTCACTGTGTATTGCAAAGATAACTTCCCCCTTACACACTTGTGTACTTCCTCCCCCTTCTTCTATGTCCTCACCAAAGGCCTCTCTTCTGCATTGCATGACTTTTTGTGGGATTATTTTTCTATATACCCTTGCATCCCTAACTTTTTTCTATAGTGATCTATCATTTTACATTTTCAATAGTATTACATGAATAATCTATCCCATTTGTATTATTACCATTCGTTGGTACTATTGATATTATTATAATTACTTCCCAAATACCTAAGATGGGGATGTTTACTTTGAATTCATCCTCTCTCTCATTCCATGCTCCTCCTTGTTCCTCCTCTCCATAATTTCCTCTCCCATCATCTCTTCCTTTTGCTAGATCCCTCCCTCCTTCTTTCTACTCCCTCACTTGTCCCTTCTCTGCAAAATTAACTTTAGGTTTTTATAATGTTCCAATTTCTGTATAGGACTTTTTTCCTTCCTGTTAATTTTGATTCAGCTCCCACATATGGGTGAGAACATGTGGTATTTCTCTTTTTGGGCTTGTGTTCATTCACTTAAAATAATTTTCTCTAATTCCATCCATTTTGCAGTGAATGACATTGTTTCCTTTTCTTGATTTCTGTGTAGTATTCCTTTGTGTATATGTACCATAGATTATTTATCCATTCTTTTGATAGGCACTTTGGTTGATTCCATACCCTTGCTATTGTGAAAAGTGCTGCATTGAACACGGAGATGCAGGTGTCTCATTGGTATGATGACTCATTTTCCTTTGGGTAAATTCCCAATAGTGTTATAGCTAGGTCATATGGTAGATCTATTTTTAATTTTCTAAGGTAACTCCATATTGATTTCCAAGGTGGTTGGATTTACAGCTCCACTAGAAGTGTAAGAGGATTCCCTTTTCTCCACAACCTCACCAGAATTTATTGGTATTTGTTTTGGTCTTGGCCATTCTTACTGGAGTAAGGTAGAATCTCAGAGTTGTTTTGATTTACATTTCCCTAATGGCTAGGGCTATAGAGAATTTTCTCAGGTGTTTCATGGATTTATAGGATTCTTCATTTGAGAACTCTCTGTTCAGTTCCTTTAGACATTTGTGTGTTGGGTTGTTTCCTTGGGTATTGTTTTCTTGAGTACATTATAAATTCTGGAAATTAGTCCTCTGTCCGATGTATAGGATATGAAGATATTTCCCATTCAGTGGGTAATACCTTGACTCTGTTGATTGTTACCTTTGCTATACAGAAGCTTTTTAATTTCATGCAATCCCATTTATCTACACTTGTTGCAACTTCTTGAGCAATTGGAGTCCTATTAAGGAAATATTTTCCTATGCCTATATGTTGGAGCATATTGCCTATCCTATCTTCTGTTAATTTTAAAGTTCCTGGTTTTTTTCTTGAGGTCTTTTATCCATTTTGAATTAACCCTCATGCAGATTGAGAGAAGTGGGTGGATTTTCATTTTTCTGTGAGCAGGTATCCATGTTTCCCAGCATCATTTATTAGAAAGGCTATCCATTTTCTAATTGCTTTGCTCCTTTGTTGAAAATCAGGTGGCTATAGGTGTGTTGAGGTGTTTCTGGGTCTTCTATTCTGTTCCACTGGTCTTCAGGCCTATTTTTGTGCCATTACCAAGCTGCTTTTGATACCAATACCCTGTAGTATAGATTAAAGTCAGGGATTGTGATTCCAGCTGCACTAGTTTTGCAGCTTAAGAGTGTTTTGGCTATACATGGTCATTTGTGATCCCATATGAATTTTGGATCTTTTTTTCTATTTCTGTAAAGTCTGTCATTGGAATTTTAATGGGGATTGCATTAAATCTACAGACTGCTTTTGGTAGGATAGCCATTTTTACTATATTAATTCTCCCAATGCAGAAGAAGGGAAGGGCCTTCCATTGTTTAGTGTCCTCTATGATAACTTTCTTTAATATTTTATAATTTTCCTTGTAGAGATCTGTAGCATATTTGGTTAGATTTATTCCTAGATATTTAATTTTCTAGTGGGCTATTGTGAAATGAATTTTATTTGAAATTTCCTTCTCTTCCTGTTTACAATTGCTGTAAAGAAAAGCTATTGATTTCTATGTGTTAATTTTATATCCTGACACTTGGTTGAAGGAGTTGATTAGATTTAAAAGTTTTCTGGATGAGGTTTTGGGGTCCTTTAAGTAAAATATCATGTCATTCACAAATAATTATACTTTCATTTCTTTATTGCCAATCTGTATCCCTTTGATTTCTTTCTGTAGTCTGATTGCCCTGGCTAGCACTTCAAATACTATGTTAAAAAGAATAGGAGAGTTGACGTCTTTTACTTTTTTGAGATATTAGAGGAAATATTTTCAATATTTCTCCATTTAATATAATGTTGGCTATAGGTCTGTCATGGTGTTGTTGTTAGGTGCCGTGGAGTGGAGTCTGGCTCATAGCGACCCTATATAGAGCAGATTGAAACACGTGCCAATTCTGTGCCAGGCAAACGATCTTATTTATGTTTAAGCCCATTGTTGCAGACATTGTGTCAATCCATCAGGTGGAGGGTTTTCCTCTTTTACATTGACCTGCCACTCTCCCTAACATGAGGTCCTTCTCCAGGAATTGATCTCTCCTAACTACATGTCCGAAATATGTAAGATGCAGTCTGGCCATTCTTGCTTCCAAGGAGCACCGTTGTTGCACTTCTTCTAGGACAGATCTATTGGTTCTTTTGGCAGTCCATGGTATATTCAATAGATGACTCCAGCACCACAATTCAAAAGCATCAATTCTTTTTCTGTCACTCTTGTTCAATGTCCAGCATTCACAACCATATGATGCCACTGAAAATAGCATGGCATGAGTCAGATGCACATTCGTCTTCAATGTGATATCTTTGCTTTTCAGTACTCTAAAGAGATCTTTTGCCACAGCTTTTCCTAGAGCAATGTGTCTTATGATTTCTTGACTGCTGCTTCCATGGGTATTGATTATAGAGCCATGCAAAGCAAAATCTTGGACAACCTCAATCTTTACTCCATTTATTGTGAAGTTGCATGCTGATCCAGTTGTAAGGATTTTTGTTTTGTTGATGTTTAGTCATAGCCCATATTGAAGGCTATGATCTTTGATCTTCATCAATAAATGTTTTAAATCCTCTTTACTTTCAGCAAGCAGAGTTGTGTCATCTGCATAACGCAGGTTGTTAATGAGTCTTCCTCCAATCTTGATAATGTGTTCTTTCACATAAAGTCCAGGTTCTTGGATTATTTGCTCAGCATATAAATTGAAGAGATAGGCTGAAAGTATATAGCCCTGACTCACACCTTTCTCAACTTTAAACCACTCAGTGTTTCCTTGTTCTACTCAAACAACTGCCTCCTTGTTCATGTACAGGTTTCTCATGAGCACAATTAGGTGTTCTGGTATTCCCATTTTCCGAAGTGTTATCCATAATTTGTTATGATCCACACAATCAAATGCCTTTACATAGTCAATAAAAATAGATAGACATCTTTCCGATATTCTCTGCTTTCCGCTAATAGCCAACTAACATCAGCAATGATGTCGCTGGTTCCCACCCTCTTCTGAATCCTGCTTGATTTTCCAGTAATTCCCTGTCTATATACCGCTGCAGTCATTTTTGAATCATCTTTAGTAGAATTTTGCTGGTGTGTGATATTAATGATATTGTCTGACAGTTTGCACATTCAGTCAGATCCCCTTTTGAGGGAATAGGCACAAATATGGATCTCTTCCAGTCAGTTAGCCAAGTAGCTGTTTCCCAAATCTGTTGGCATAAACATGTTAACACCTCCAGTGCTGCATCTGTTTGTTGAAACATCTCTATTGGTATCCCATTAATTCCTGGAGCCTTGTGTCTCACCAGTTCTTTCAAGGCAGCTTCCACCTCATCCTTCAATACCATTGGTTTCTCTTCACAGGCAACCTCTTGGAATGGTTGGTCATCTACCAATTCTTTCTTATATAATGACTCTGTGTATTCTTCCCATCGTCTTTTGATGTTTCATGCATCATTTAATATTTTCCCTGTAGAATCTTTCACTACTGCCACTCGAGGCTTGAATTTTTTCTTCACTTCCTTAAGCTTGAGAAACACAGAGTGTGTTTTTCCCTTTTGGTTTTCTGCCTCCAGGTCCTTGCACATGTTATTATAATATTTGTTTTTGTCTTCTCGAGCTGCCTTGTGAAATCTTCTGTTTAGTTCATAAACTTCATCCTTTCTTCCTTTTTCTTTAGCTGCTCCACGTTCGTGGGCAAGGACCAGTGTCTCTTTTGACATGTAATTTGTTCTTTTCTTTTTTTGTTGTCTTTTTCAGAACTTTTTGCTCCCTTCTTAAATGATATACTTTATGTCATGCCACAACTCTTCTGGTCTCCTATCATTTGTGTCTAATGCATTAAATCTATTTTTGAGGTGGTTTCTGAACTCAGGTGGGATATACTCAAAGTCACACTGTGGCTCTCATATACTTGTTCTAATTTTCTTCAGCTTCAGCATATGAGAAGTTGATGTTCTGATCCACAGTCAGCACCTGATCTTGTTTTGACATTTTGTGTTGAGCTCTTCCATCGTCTCTTTCCACATATGTAGTCAATTTCATTCCTGTATGTTCCATCTCATGAAGTCCATGTGTATAGTCTCCGTTTATGATGTTGAAAAATGTATTTGTAATGAAAAGGTCATTGGTCTGACAAAATTCTATCATGCGATCTCCAGCTTCGTTTTTGTCACCAAGACCACATTTTCCAACTACTGAGCCTTCTTCTTTGTTTCCAACCTTTGCATTCCAGTCACCAGTGATTATCAGTATGTCTTGATTGCATGTTTGATCTATTTCAGATTGAAGAAGCTAATAGAAGTCTTCCCTTTCTTCCTTTGTGGCCTTGGTGGTGGGTGCATAAATTTGAATAATAGTCATAATAACTGGCCTTCCTTGTAGGTGTATGGATATTATTCTATCACTGACAACATTGTATTTCATGACAGATCTTGAAATGTCTTTTTTGATGATGAATGCAACCTCATTTCTCTTTAGTTTATCATTCCCAGCATAGTAGACCATATGATGTCTGACTCAAAATGGCCTATGCCGGTCCACTTTAGCTCACTGATGCCTAGAATATCAATGTTTATACACCCCATTTCTCTTTGTAACAATTTCTAATTTTCCTAGATTCATACTACGTACATTCCATGTTCCAATTATTAATGGATGTTTACAGTTGTTTCTCCTCATTTTGAGTCATGCCACATCAGCAAGTTGAGCACCTTGGGGTTTTACTCCATTTCCGTCATCACAGTAGACTCTACTTGGAGGAGGCAACTCTTCCCCAGTAGTCTTTTGAGTGCCTTCCAACCTGGGGGCCTCATTTTCTGGCACTATATCTTACAGTGTTTCTTTGCTATTCATAGTTTTTTCAAGGGCTAGTTGTTTTGGGAGTGGTTTGCCAGGTCCTACTCCCTATTCTCTCTTAGTCTGGAAGCTCAGCTGAAAACCTGTCCACCATGGGTAACCTTGCTCATGTCTGAGGTTACAGTGGCAGAGCTCTCAGCCTCATTGCAAAACACAAGCCCCCACCGTGTGGCAAACTTACAGACGTGTGTGGGGCTCTGTCATAGATGGCTTTTATAATGTTAAGATATTTGCCTGTTATGCCTCTCTTCTCTAGTGTTTTCATCATGAAAATGTGTTGCACTTTTCTGAAGGCCTTTTTAGCACCAATTGAGATGATCATGTGGTTTTCGTTTGATGTTGTTGTTGTTCTTAGGTGCCGTCAGGTCAAGTCTGACTCATAGCAACCCTATGTGCAGCAGATTGTAATACTTGCCAATTCTGTACCAGGCAAATGATCTTATTTATGTGTAAACCTATCCTTGCAGACACTGTGTCAATCCATCTGGTGGAGTGTTTTCCTCTTTTGCGTTGACCTGCCACTCTCCTGAATATGATGTCTTCCTCTAGGGATTGATCTCTCCTGACTATATGTCCAAAATATTTAAGACACACTCTGGCTATTCTTGCTTTCAAGGAGCACTCTGGTTGCATATTTTCTAGGGCAGATCTGTTGGGTCTTTTGGCAGTCCATGGTCTATTCAATAGATGCCTCCAGCACCGCAATTCAAAATCATCAATTCTTCTCCTGTGTCCCTTGTTCAATGTCCAGCTTTCACTACCATATGATGCTACTGAAAATACCAAGGCATGAGTCACAAGCACCTCATTCTTCAATGTGACATCTTTGATTTTCAATATTATAAAGAGATCTTTTGCCACAGCTTTTCGTAGAGCAATGGGTCTTTTGATTTCTTGACTGCTGCTTCCATGGGTGTTGATTATAGAGCCATGCAAAGCAAAATGTTGGACAACCTCAATCTTTTCTCCATTTATTGTGAAGTTGGGCACTGACACAGTAATAATGATTTTTGTCATGTTGATGTTTAGTTTAGTTGCAACACATATCGAAGGCTCTGATCTTTGATCTTCATCAGTAAATATTTTAAATCCTCTTCACGTGCAGCAAGCAGAGTTGTGCCATCATCTGCATAATGCAGGTTGTTAATGAGTCTTCCTCCAATCCTGATGCCACATTCTTCCTCAGAATGTCTAGCTTCTTGGATTATTTGCTCAGCATATAAGTTGAAGAGATAGGCTGAAAGTATACAGCCCTGACACACACCTTTCTCTACTTTAAACCAGGTAGTATCTCCTTGTTCTATTCTTACAACTGCCTCCTGGTTCTTGTATAGACTTCTCATGAGTATAATTAGGTGCTCTGCTATTCCAATTTTCTGAAGTGTTATCAATAATTTATTATGATCCACATAGTCAAATGCCTTTGCATAGTCAATAAAACATAAATGGACATCTTTCTGTATTCTCTATTTTTGGCTAATATCCACCTGACATCAGCAATGTTATCCCTGGTTCCCTGCCCTCTTCTGAATCCTGCTTGATTTTCCTATAGTTCTCTGTCTATATACTGCTGCAGTCACGTTTGTATGATCTTTAGTAAAATTTGCTTGTGTGTGTTATTAATGATATTGTCCGATAGTTTGCACATTCAGTTGGATCCCCTTTTTTGGGAATAGGCACAAATATGAATCTCTTCCAGTCAGTTGGCCATGTAGTTGTTTTCCAAATCTATTGGCATAAACATGTTAACACCTCCAGTGCTGCACCTGTTTGTTGAAAAATCTCTACTGGTGTCCCATCAATTCTTGGAGCCTTGGGTTTGACAGTTATTTCAAGGCAGTTTCCACTTCATCCTGCAATACCATTGGTTACTCTTCATATGCAACCTCTTGGAATGAATAACAAAGAAACATTGCTTTTGTTTGATAGTTTCTTGATATGTTGTATTACAATAGTTGGTTTCCATGTGTTGAACCTGCCTTGCATCTGTAGAATAAATCCTACTTGGTCATAGTGACGAATCTTTTTAATATGTTGCTGTATTTGGGTTGCCAGGATTTTGTTAAGGATTGTTGCATCTATGTTCATAAGGGAAATGCGTCTATAATTCTCTATCTTAAATCTATGCTTTACTGGCTTAGGTATCAGGTTGATGGTAGCTTCATACAACAAGATGGGGAGTATTCCCTCCTTTCCTACTTTTTGTAATAATTTGAGGAAGATAGGTATTATATCTTCTCTGAAAGTTTGATGAAATTCTGCTGTGAACCCATCAGGACCTGGGCTCTTCTTTGTTCGGAGACTTCTGTATTTTTGTATTTTTGGGACTACAATCTCTCAAAGTAATCCCTGATGATTTTCTGTATTTCATTGTAGTCAGTCGTTATGGTTCCATTTTCATTTCTAATTTTTACTATGTTGGCTTTTTCCTTTTCTTTTTGATGAAATTTGCCAGAGGAGTGTCTACTTTATTAATCTTTTCAAAGAATCAGCTCTTAATCTCATCAATTTTTGAATCATCTTTTTAGACTCTAATTGAGATACTTCTGCCTTTATCTTGGTAAGCTCTTTATGCATGCTCCTTTTAGGATTTATTTGTTGTTGATTTTCTAGCATCTTAAGGTGTGTCATTAGGTCATTTATTTGGCTCTTCTCTACCATATTGATGAAGGCACTTAATGTTATTAACCTCCATCTTAAAAGTGCCTTTGCTGTATTGCATATGTTTTGGTAAGATATTTTTTCATCATCATTTGGTTGAAGGAATTTTTAAATTTTCATTTTGATTTCTTCAACATTGCATTGTGTATTTGTCTCCATGGGTTTGTAATATGTCTGGAATTATTCTTGCTATTGAGTTCCAATTTTATTCCATTGTGGTCTGATATGGAACAGGGGATAATTTCTACTTTGTTGTATTTAATGATGGAATTCTTATGCACTAGCTTATGGTATGCCTTGGAAAATGCTGCATGTCCAATGTGGAAGAATATGAATTCCTCATCATATGGATGGAGTATTCTGTGTATATCTGTGAGATCCAATTGTTTTAGGGTGGAGATTAGGCTCATCAATTCTCTGTTGATTTCCTCTTCTGATGACCTCTCCCTTGGCATAAGTGGGGTATTGAAGTCTCCAATAATGATTGCGTCTGGTCCAATGAAGTTCTTTATGGCCAGTAAATTTCATCTTATAAGGTTAGGTGTCTCAGTATTTGGAGGGTATATATTTAGAAGTGTTATTGTTTCCCGGTTGATTGTTTCTTTTATTAATGTGTAGTATCTTTCTTTATCTCTTGTAATTAGTTTTGGATTGAGAATTAATCTATCTGATATTAGAATTGAAACACCTGCTTTTTTTTGTTTCCCCCCTGCTTGATATATTGTTTTCTAACCCTTAATTCTGAATCTGTTACAGTCTTGTGAGTTATATTGCTTTCATGAATACTTCATGTTGAGGGTTTATGTATTTTCATCCAATAAGCCAGTCTTTGTCTCTTAGTTGGTGAGTTAAGACCATTTACACTAATAGTGATTATTGATAAGTATCTATTGTTATGCATCCAATCATTATATGGTGCTGATTTTTGAAGCATAGTTATTTTATTCTTTTCATGGTTTCCACTCATGTAAAGTGTTCAGTTCTTTTATCTTCTATGTAGGGTTGTCTTATCTCACCTGGATGAGGTAATTGATTGGAGATCCTCTGTAAAACTGGTTTGGAGTTTGCAAATCATTAGAATGTGTCAATTTCATGGAATGTCTTACACTCCTCATCTATTTTCAAAGATAACTTTGCTGGATATTGTATTCTTGGTTGGAAGTTGATCATTTTTAGAGCATGACTTATCTGTGTCCAGGCTTTTCTAGCTTTCAATGCTGATGTGGAAGAGTCTGGAGTCATTTTCATGAGTTTTTCTTTAAATGTTAGTTGGGATTTTTTCCTGGCTGCTTTCAAAATTGCTTCTCTTATGTCTAATGCAAGCATTCATGCTATGATATGTTATGGGGAGGACTTGTTTTGGTCTCCTCATGGTGGGGTCAGTTGTGTATGTATCCAGATCCTGGATTATCTCTGGAAACTTTTCCTTGAGGATGTCATAAACTACATTTCCTAATCCTCTGGTGGATCTTTCTTCTCCTTCAGGGACACCCTGAATTCTTAAGTTTCATTTATTCATTCTGTCTGAGGTTTCTTGGAAATCTTTTCTTAAAGTCTTTAATCATTTTTTCCATTTTGACTATACATATTTAATTTCTTGGAATGAGTCCTTGAAGTCTGAAATTCCTAGCTCATCCCCATCCTGTCTTGATGAAGAGAATTCTTTTGCAGAGTTTAGTTCATTGAGCTTGGTTTGCATGTCAAGGATTGCCACTTGGTTTTTCCTAATCATTTCTATCTGTGAGGAGAGTACAGACTCCAGATGAGATAACTTCTTTCCAAGGATTTTGAGGGTGCTGGTGGTGTTAGTTTTGATTTCTATTAGCATACTAATAATGAAACTCTTAATTCTAATTCAGAGATCTCTAGAAATTGGGATTCATTCAAGCTATTTGTTGAGAGGGTTTGGTTTGTGGAGTCTTCACATCTAACTTGCATTTTTGTGTTTCTCATAGTCTTTTGCTGTTGCTTGCCCATTATTTGGTTAGGGAACTAGGTCTCGCCTTCTCAAAGTGTGAAGAACTTCTCCCTCTGTTGCTCCTTTGAGTTTGTGTGATAATGAATCTCTGGCCCTTTATTCTCACTCCTCAACCCCTTACTTTGCAGCTTCAGATCCCTAGAGAAGGATCTACTGTAGGCTCTGTATTCAGTACTGCTCTGTTCAGATACCCTCTGATCCCTGAGATCCCAGATTCTGATTGGTCTACTAGGTAAAGCATGAATCCTCAGTTGTCTACTCTGTGGGGCTCTTACTCTGGTTAACCAGCCCTACTTGACTCAAAATGGGCATAGTTTTTAATGTGTTCTCCTAGGTTCCAAGGACCATCAGCTTGTGACACTCTTTTATTGCACTCCTCAGTTTCCCCCCTCCAATTCACTGTTCCAATGGGGCTGGGGGCCACCAAGTGAGCAATCTCTGTTTCTCCAGAGTTATTATCTGTAGGGAGTGCTGTCTGTGTCCCATCACCAGGTTTTTGTTGGGTTGCCAGGGTTGTGCTCCATGGAGGATCAGAGCTCCTGTGGATGTCCATGTGTATTTTTCCCTGCATTGCATTTTCTTGGTGGTCTGAGATCTGGGAAGTGGTGACTCAGCTTCTGCTTTTTGTGTAGTTCTTCTGCACTATGATTTGCAATCTCGTCCTCCTGGGTCTCTCCACTATCTCTAATCTAATTGATTACTCTGTCTGATCAATGTGGGTTCTAAAATAGTAGTTAAGTTCTCCTTTTACTCAGGGTCAGAATGCATGTGCTATCTGTCTGCCATCATTTGCCCTTTCCCCCCTCTAATTATTCTTAATATATGGTGCTGTCTTTCACTTGGTTTCAAGTTTATTAAGGAAAAAAGAAACATCAATTTTTATTTCCTCAAAGTTTAAAATAATTTATTTGAATCTGGGATGAGTACTAAGAATTTGCAGATAATAGAGTAGAAAATTTATTTTTTAAAAACAAACTAGTATTAAGTGAATTATATATTAATATAATTGGTTTTGTGGAGATGAAGGAAGGGCTATTGTTTCTATTAAATCAAAGCAAATAAATTGGACAACTATCAGGCATAGTAGTACACAACTGCAATCCCAGCACTCACGAGGCTGAAGCAGGAATATGAATGTGAGTTCAAGACCAGCTTGTTCTACATAACAAGTTTCAAGACAGCTTTAGCTTTTGAGACATTCTCTCAGAAAAAGAAAGAAAGAAAGCTAATAACAAAAGCCATATACCATGTTATTAGTCATTATTTACTTGTCCTTAATTTTGAATCTTATTCTATTACAATCAAAACATAAATGTGATTTTCAAAGTACCTAATGTAGTAGAACTTTTGAAATCTTTAGAAGGGGGGATACTTATATTATACCAGAAATCATTTCATTTATGTTGTTATTGTGGTTGTATTTAGGTGCTGTTGAGCCAGTTTCAGTAACCCTATGTACAACAGGTGAAACAGTATTATTAGTTCTTCTGTGCTATTCTTAGGTTTTACAATAGCTGATTGTGTTTTGAGAGTGGGTTGCCAGGTCCTTCTCCCAGGAGTACAGCATTTATTATTTCCAGGTAGGCTCCTATCCAAGTACTAACTAAGCCTGACCCTGCTTTAGCTTAAGGAATCTGAAGGGATCAGACACCACAATGGTACGATTGCACTTACATTTCAACTGTCATATTTCTATGAGACTGTGATAGTTGATGTCTACTTAGTGAAACAAAAATCAATTTGTACCTCTAAATTTTTATTTTAGAAAAATTCCTTTTAATAAATTTTATTTAATAAAATAAATGCACTAAAAATGTATTTGTGTTATTATTATTATTTGCTGTAATGACTTAAACCAGTAGAAGAAAAATTATTAAGATAGTTTAAGTAGATATTAAAGCAAATCACCTTACACTAAAGGATATTTTGTAAAAAAAAAAATCCTTACAATTCAACGTAAATAATATCAGAGTCATTAATTTTCACATATGCCAGCATAAACAAATAAGAAAACTTCTTACATTGTTGGTGGAGCTGTAAATTGGTGCAACCACTGTGGAAATCAATATGGAGGTACCTCAAAACCTAAAAATAGATCTACCATATGACCCAGCTATAACACTATTGGGAATTTACCCAAAGGGAGATAGGTCACCATACCACAGAGACACCTGCATCTCCACGTTCAATGCAGTGCTTTTCACAATAGCAAGGATATGGAATCAAACAAAGTGCCCTTCAACAGAAGAATGGATAAAGAAACTATGGTATATATACACAATGGAATACTGCTCAGCAATCAAGAAAAATGAAATAAGGTCATTCACAGCAAAATGGATGGCATTAGAGAAAATTATTTTGAGTGAATGAACACGAGCTCAGAAAGAGAAACAACACATGTTCTCACTCATATGAGGGAGCTGATTCAAAATTACAAGAAGGAAAAATCCTATTCAAAGGTCGGATCATAATAAAAGGGGGGAGATAAGAATGATGTCAATATAAATGGACTAGAAATCGCATGTAATTGTTCTAACAAGAGAAAAACAGACCACTACAGGAAAAGTTTCTATCTTAAACAGAACTGGAACCCAAGGACATATAGAAATACTACTAAGTAAAAGATAGAGAAGACTTAGATGGGAAACTTAGATGGGAAGGGTCAGAGGGGGGAAGCATAGAGGAGGGTAAGGGGTAACCTATATGAACAATGTTTATCAAAATGCATATATGGAGATGTCACAATGAAAAGCATGTCAGAATGAATCACATTGAGATGTACATTAAAAATTTCTAATTAAAAAAAGAAAACTTGCTTCTTCCTTGCAGCTTCCTTCTTCACATTTCTGCTGCAGCCTCTTACCTTCAAGTACATTACAAAATTCTAAAACCTTGATGCATTCCACAAGTAATCTTTGGTCCTGTCACTCTCTGTTTTAGGAAGTTCAGGTTCCATCTATTCGTTACTGAATATAGCCTAAAATTTTTCACATAGAAAGATAAGGAAAAATAAGGGGAATGAGAAAGTTAATCACTCCCCTCACCCTTACAACCTGGACCTGACTTATGTCTCTAGTTGACTGACTGAGTCAAGAGTTGCAAAACCATTGACTAGGATTGCCTGCACACAGAAACTTATACTCCCTAAAAATATCACAAGTGTAATTTTGAAAACATCTAGTGAAACATTTTTGTAATAAAAATATGCCTGTATTGCTCTCTGCCACCTCTATATAGCAAAATTTCTTCGATTCTTTTGGTTTATTTTGACCTTAGTTTTGGTTTTAATTCTGTTTCCTCCTCATATGTAAGCCTGCATAGAACTCTTATAAATCACTTTATAATTTCATTTGTATAAACTTCATATGATAAGGAATTCAGCACACTAGCACATTTTTTTCTCCTTAATTTTAGTTATATATGGTCTATGTGAAAAAATATGAATCTAAAATGCACCAAAGCACTTGTACACCTGGTGCTGAAATACTTAGATTGTTCTTCTCCTAATGTCCTATCTGATCTTTTCAAGTGATTTTGTTCTTTCTGCTTGATCAATAAATTCATTAAACTTTCTTCACTCTGACTCATCTAGAAATTATTTTCTGCAGTGCCAAATCAAGAGGTATGCTGCACTTTCTACCAATCACCTGGCTGGGATCTTTTTTTCTACCTAAATAGAAATTTGGAATCATCAGTCAAGAAGAAGCTCTTTCAAGTGTTGGTCTTTGACAGTACCTGTATCCCTGAGTGTTTGACAGCAGTGAGCAGTGATAGCAGAGCAACAGGAGCCAGCAGTAGCAAGTGATGCCTTTTAATGTTACAGTTCTTATGTATTCCAAAAAGTTTGAGATTTCTCATCCTTTTATGTATGACAACTCCTACATAGGCACAGTAGATCAAGACTTCTGAGATAATAAGTATTGGAGCTCTAATGTAGGCTGAGTAGACCAGGATTCCTTAGCTCTCAGCAGCCACTAGAGTTGGAGCTTCTGAGTAGGCCTAGGAATTGGTATTTCTCAGCTTGTACTTGGCAGAAACTGGTGTTTCAGCTTCCAGACAGGACAATGTATTAGAATTCCTCAGTCCTGAAGAAGAGTCAGTGTTATAGCTTCTGGGCCTAGGGTATCTGAGGCCCTTGGTCCTAGAGACTTAACAACCATCTGGAACTCTTCCAGCAAAAAGGGTTTGCAGTTTCTCTTCTCTGAATCTTTACAGCCTACTCCCTCTTCTATTGTCCCTCTTCTTCCTTCCCCTGGTTACTGTCTCAGGCTCTTCAACTGCCTTTTATTGCTATGGCCACTGTCATTATTGCCCATATTCTGGAGGCTATTGCTACCCTCATGCTACTACTACTGCCTCTGACACTGCTTCTGCTGGTGCCATTTGCACATCTCACAGACTCAAATCTCCTTTAACTGTTGAGCAGGCTACCACTTTCCTGCTTCTGAAGTTGGCATCCTGGATATTCTTTTATCTTTGTGACGCCACTTCACTATCATTCACCACTCTCCTATCACCACTACTGTTACTACCATCCTGTCTCCACTAGTTCTTTCTTTGTGTTATTAGCTCAGTTTTCTCTACTAAAAGTAGTCAGACTAATCAAGAGAAGATTTTCATGGAACCAATGTAACAACACCAAGGTCTAGCACATATTTCCCTTATAGAGACATAAATTTGAGATTTATCATAATAGATATAATATGTAGAGCCATGTGATTAAATGAGACAACCTAAGGAGAGGCACATATTGAGAAGAGTGTCATTGGATAATGTCCTTTAGAAATGTAGGAGAGGCCTTCTTATGTAGCTCAGTGGTAAAGGGCTTTCCTAGCATGTAGAAATCTCTGAATTTGATTATCAGCACTACACACAGACACACACAGACACGCACACATACAAAGATAATACAAAGACATTGTAGATATGTTATAGAAAAGGAGAAGCCAGAGAAGGTATCAAAGAAGAAACATTTAAAAAATAAGTGATGATGCAACAATCTCAGATATTTTACTTTAAGTAATTCTCTTGGTGGGCTGGGATTTAGCTCAGTGGGTAGAGCGCTGCGCTGCAGTCTCTGAGGCCCCGAGTTCAATTCCCAGCACCACAAAAATGGGAGAAGGGCCTGGCAATCCACTCCCAAGGCAATCCCGAAGCACTCCATCATTGAAAACCCTATGAGGGTCTCTATGAGTTGGATAACGACTCGATGGTACCTAACAACAACAACAATTCTCTTGGTATTTTAAAATACTTTAAAATCTTACATTCACTTTAATTCTTATACTGTGATATTTGGAGGTTAAAATTAATATTTGTACTGAAACTGTTTCATTTTCATATTGCAGTTATGAACTAAAATGTGGTTTTGAATAGAATTAAATATTGAAATGTGTATAATTATTTATCAATTTTTTAATTTTTACACTTTAAAATTATGTAGTTTTTGATATGCAGTCCTGTATTATATCTGTATTACATCTGTTAAAAACTTCCCACACTCTTTAACTATTATGAGCTAACTGATTTTATAGAGGGAAGAAACCTGCAAAGAACAATTTGGAGGGGGGGGATTTGGAATCATCAGAGAACAGTAAGTTTTTGTTTTAAGGTTTAAATACACCATCACAAATACCCTAAGAGATGATTTTAAAGCATAAAATGAAAATTGCTCCTGGGCTGAAAGCCTATATGCCAAGTGAAATTTCACTAAAGTAGGAGTTTATAAGTGCTGACAAGTCCTTAACTATAGTGATGCTAAAAACATTACTATTATAAGAACACCACAGAAGCTATTAGAGCTCTCAAATTCCCCATTCAGTGTTCAATTACTAAAGGAAAGCATAAGTATGCAACAAGAGAATGGAAGATGTGTTATTTATCACAGGGAAAGGCTACTGGAATATTTAAAGTCACTTTGGGATATTACAGGAATTCATCATAAGATAAAAGCATTTCCTCTGTACCCATGGGGAGCAGCAGGCAGGGGCAAAGCAAAAATAAATAAAGGTACAAAGGCGCAGAGGTTTCTAGGACTCTGTTGGACTTCATAAACATTATATTGTTTTATTAAAAGTGAACAGCTGGCAATTTAATATCACTCCATACTGGGATATAATACAAACTTAAGGGCTCTTTTGATTTCCTATTAGAAGGTTAATTTAGTAATTGCAAGCACAAGCATATATAGAGGAAATTCTATGAAGAGTGAATTGTTGAATGTCACATTACATTTTGAGATCCAATAATCATTTTTCCATCTCAACTATATTCATTTTGAAAAATCAACTTAGTTCATTCTTTTCTAAAGAAGGCAAGTGTAATAACAAGTATGCTACTTTGAAAGTTATGAATGATTTTCCTCTCTTACCATTTATTCAAGGATTTTAAGTTAGAGCATTCTGTGAGTTAGAATGAACTGCCAGTCTCTGAAGCTAGTAGAACTAAACTTACCTTATCTCCATTTTGTATTTCAGGTAGGCATATATTTTGAGCTTATCAAATATGCTTGGATCATTTTGTCTTTGGTCTTAATAGTAACTTCGTTAACTGATGATAATATTGTAATACATCGACTCTTTGTTTTATTGTTGTTATTGTTGTTGTTGTTAGGTGTCATTGAGTCTGACTCATAGTGACCCTACGTACAATAGGGGAAATACTAGCAGATACAGTGACATGTGCACAGTCTTTTTTATGTTTAAGCCCATTGTTACTGCCATGAATCAATTGAACTAGTTGAGGGTCATACTTTATTTGTTATTGTTCACCTGTTACTCTCCCAAACATAATATTCTACTCCAGGAATTGGTCCCTCCTGATAATATGTCCAAAGTATATAAGATACAGTCTAGCCATTCTTGTTCCCAAGGAGCATTCATTTGCACGTTTTCTAGGATGGATCTGTGGGTTCTTTTGACTGTCCATGGTATATTCAATATTCATCTTCAGCATGATAATTCAAAAGCATCAATTCTTCTGTCTCTCTTATTTGATGTCTACCTTCAATAAGTATATGATGAGACCAAAAATACCATGGTATATGTTAGGCACACTTTCTTCAATGTGGTGTTTTTACTTTTCAGCACTTTAAAGAGATCTTCTGCAATAGCTTCTCCCAATGCAATGGTCTTTTGATTTCTTGACTGTTGCTTCTGTGGGTGTTGATTATAGAACCAAGTAAAGGAAACTGTTGGGAAACATCATGCTTTTCTCCATTTATCATGAATTTGCTTACTGGCTCAGTTGTAAGGATTTTTGTTCTCTTGATATTGAGGAGCAATCTATACTGAAGGCTGTGTTATTTGATCTTCATCAATAAATCTTTTAATCCTCTTCAGTTTCAGCAAGCAAAGTTGTGTCACCAGTGTAAATGTGAATATTAATTATATTACATGGACTTCCTTATAGGCATATGGATATTATTGTATCACTGACAGTACTGAACTTCTGGACAGATCTTGGAAGTCTTTTTTGAGGATGAATGCTACTTTCTCCTTAAGTTGTCATTCTCAGTATAATAGAACAACTAATTATCTGATTCAAAATGGCAAATGCCAGGCATTTTAGCTCACTGATGCCTAGAATGTTGACGTTTATATACTCCATTTGCCTTTTGATGACTTGAAACTTCCTAGATTTATACTACATATATTCCATGTTCCAATTATTAATGGATGTTTACAGTTGTTTCTTCTCAATTTAAGTCATGCCACATCAGCCAATGGATGTCCCTGGGGATTTACTCCATTCCTGTTATTTTTTTTATTAGAAATTTTTAATGTACATCATAATATGATTCATTTTGACATGCTTTTCATTGTGACAATTTTCATATATGCAATTTGATAAGCATTATTCATATAGGTTACCCCTTA